>MCJB01048575.1:0-56725 GCA_002018475.1 Nicotiana obtusifolia
ACTTGCCAAAATTAAGGGCTAAAAGTTAAAAGCCCCAAGTCGGTCAAGAGAGGGCTTTAAAAAGCTTCTAAAGCCAGATAATTCACTATTATTTCACAGCTTCAAAACCTAAAAGAACCCCTGCAACCCCTCCCCAAAATAAACCCACACAAACCCTAATGGATTTTTTCCCCTCTTTCAAGTTCTAGTTGAAGGTAAACCCTAGAGTTTGAGGAACCAAAGCAAGGGCTGAGTTATCTAACAAGCAGGTGAGTTTACTGCTCTATTTAATACATTTTTTCTACTGTTAATTCTTGGTAAGTCGTTCTATGTGTGTAAGAACTCACGGGACGGTGATCGGAAGCCGTGAGTTCGAGTTATTCACTTGTAGCGAACTGTTTTGTGAACTGTTTTGTGTTGCTGTAAAGCTGCGTGTTATACTACTGATTTGTGGAGTTTTGGATGAGGAAGGGTGTGGAGAAACACCATATATATTTGGGGTTGTGGCCTCATAATTGTTCATAACATTTCCGGATCGTTTGACACGACTATAGTGGCCATTGTACGTATGAAGTGATTGGTTTGTGCGTGGACTGTTTTGGGAGGCTCAATATGATTCTTATTGATGTTGTTTTGCTGTTTGGTGACTGTTTGGACTTGTGTGAAGTCATATATATAGGGGAGGTGCTGTCCGTTTTATTGCAAAATAGGTTACAGTCGATACATAATAGTTGCGACGCCTGAACGATAACGGTAGTATCATTTCTCTTATTGTAG
The DNA here is from genome assembly GCA_002018475.1 of Nicotiana obtusifolia. NCBI lineage: Eukaryota > Viridiplantae > Streptophyta > Magnoliopsida > Solanales > Solanaceae > Nicotiana > Nicotiana obtusifolia. The sequence continues at coordinate 757 of MCJB01048575.1, forward strand.
ACTAAGAAGTCGTGGAAGTTTCATAGCTTGAGATTGGAAAGTATTGCAAGGTATGTGAGACTATCCTTTTCCTTCTTTTGCACGACTCTGACTGTACACAATGCAATGAACGAACCCCAAAGATACTCTACTCTTAGAAGGTAGCAGTACGTATATTGTTTCCCCTCTTATGGGAGGATTGAGATGTTATTATTTCACCATGGTAGTATGACTCTTATGAGTCCAGCATGCATTATCTATTTTACTCTACCAAGCCGCGCTATAGTCGGCCGGGTATGGCACCTATTGTGCAACTATACATATGTATATGTTTTACTCTACTTAGCCGCGCTATAGTCGACAGCTATTTTACTCTACCGAGCCGCGCTATAGTCGGCCGGGTATGGCACCTATTGTGCAACCACTGATCAGTTGGGTATGATAATGAGGAGGCCCACAGAGGCATATGTATGAGATGATGATGAGGCCCACAGAGGCGTATATATGTATATGATGATTTTCAAAAGGATATATGTATATGCATATGCACGTCAGGCATGACATGGTTAATCGCCCTCAGAGGCATTCAGATGGTACATGTTGTATGTCTCTTATCCTGATGCTTATTATTGTTCTTACATTATGTTTCCTGTTTTACATACTCAGTACATTATCCGTACTGACGTCCTTTATTTGTGGACGCTGCATGTCATGCTGCAGGTCCAGGCAGACAGATAGACGAGGCTTCCCCACCACAGTAGGCTACTCAATTCAGCAGATATTGGCGAGATCCATCTTTCGGGCTTGCCACAGTCTTGGTATGCATTTTGTTGTAGGCATTATGGGCATGTCGGGGCCCTGTTCTGACGTGGGTTGCATTATGTACGTTTTTCGTAGAGGCTCATAGACAAGTGTCAATTTATGCATAGACAAGTGATGGGTTGACTTATGTACAGTCGAATTGCCTTGTCGGCAAACGTATGTAATTTGTTTTATGGTTCTGCATTGCAGCATTGTTGGCTATATTATGTATATAAGTATGATCGTATCATGGTATAATGTCACGTATCATTATAATTATTATTCAAGATTATATGCATATGACAAGCCTTATAGATAATAAGGAAAGTTAGATGAAGGTTACGCCGGCGCCCGTAGGGTAGGGTCCGGTGCCAGTCGCGGCCCTCCGGCTTGGGTCGCGAGACAAAACCCGGGTCCAAGGGTAGATTTTGACTATCCATAACCCTAGGAGTCCATATATATGATTAGTTTCAAAATCTGAGTCCAAATCAACTCTCAAAACTCAAATTCTTATTTTTCAAAAATTAGACAAAGTTTCACAAATTTTCACTTGATTCACATGATTTTGATGTTAAATCTAAGATATATTGATGAAATATAGTTGAAATTTATTAGAATCACTTACCCAATCTTTGTAGATGAAAGTCCTCTCTTCGAATCGCCTCATACCGAGTTTAGGGTTCTAAAATATGAGAAATGAGATGAAATCCCGACTTTCTAACCTTTTGTTCAGTGGCAGATGTCGCAATTACGAACCCTTGTAATTGCTAATAACTTCTCGCAATTGCGACACTGAAACTCAAGGGGATCTTCGCAAATGTGATAATGGGTTTGCAAGTGTGAACCCTGTTCCCTTCTCAAATGCGACCGATACATTGCTAATGCGAATTTTCCTACCAAGCCCACTAGTTCACAAATGCAAACTAGGCATCGCATTTGCGATACCTGTCCCTCCCCTGCCATGTTTGCAATTGCGAAGCTGGTAGAGCACCAGCACACCATATTTCTAATTTCATTTTAATTCATCCCGAAATATGTCTGAAACTCACTCGAGCCATCGAGGCTCCAAATCAAACATCCACACAAATCTAAAAACATCATAGAAACTTGCTCGAGCAATCAAAACACAAGAATAACATCTTGATCTACGAATCGAACACTATAATGCATGGATTTCAAAGTAAATTTCAAGAACTTCTAGAATTACAGCTAGGCGTCCGAATCCTATCAATTCCCATCCAAATTATACCACATTTTGCAGACAAGTTCTAAATAGCATAGCAGACCGATTCCATGTCCCAAAATCAAATTTCAAACTCGATAGCTAAAAGTCAACCTACAGTCAAGCTTTTCAACTTCAACTTGCCAAATTTTGGCAAAACAACACAAATCAACCTATGGACTTCTGAATTCGATTCGGGCATATGCCCAAGTCCAAAATCATGACACGAAGCTATCAGAGCCATCAAAACACCATTCCAAGTTCGTTTTCACAAAAGTCAGTCATTGGTCAACATAAACAACTTAGGCTTCTAAGCCAAGAATCAAAGTGTTCAAATCAACCCAAAATCTTTCCGGAACGAATCTAATCAACCCCTAATGTCATAAAACCATAAACATGTGTAAAGCATCAAAAGGGAAAACGTGGTGCATTTACACAAAATGACTGATCGGGTCGTTACATATTTGTAGTTAAAATCCCCCATCTTCTGCCACCATCCTTATGTAGAGTCCATTTGTCCACGTTAATTGCAGCCAACCAATGATAAGCCTGTTAGTCCTTATGCTTATCAGTTCCATCCGCATCATGAATTTTCTTTTTTGATGATCTGTTGCAGCCATCCACATTAGATTATGAAGCCTCTTACACCAAAAAGCCCTCTGAAAGTTGGCTTTCAAGTAGCTATCATTGTAATGGTGGTAGCCGTATGACTCCTTCCTTTCATCCAAAGCACGCAAAAACTTAAAATCCCAGCATAACAATCAAATATTAGATACATACCTGAACGTTGTCTCACAACGTGCTCCTTCAAGTGGGTCAGAAATCATGTCCAAACCTCTTAACTCTGTTAGCACAAATAGCAAAGGCAAGGGGAAATATTTGGCCATTAGTATCCACCCCAACAACAATCAACAACTTTATGTTGTACTTCCGTACACATGTGTGTCATCTATATAGATCACCGGTGGGAAATAAACAAAACCATTGATGGATGATTTAGATGCCCATTACACATATTTGAAGATATTTTGTGGAATGTTATGATGCCGATCGTGCTTCCATTCACCAACTGTTCCCATATTAAAGTGTTGCAAAGCATCCATGTACCTCGGTAAAGCCACAAATGACGCATCCCAGTTGCTAGAAACAATCTCAAACGCACGTTTACACTTGAAAAATCCTTTCTTTTGGTAATAGTACAACCATATACCTGCACAACTGATGTTATGCACTCCTTCGCCTTGTGGACGATTCAATGTGTGGAATCAAGATAAAGAAAATCAAATCAATGTTCACGTTAAAATAATTCCCATTGAATGTGTCCATATTACAAGTATGCTTGCCAATACATTTTCCAATCGCCCACATATTAGTTTCTAACTTTCTCTAAGGAAGCCTCTACTTACAACCTTGGTCCCATCGGAGACAAACCACCTTATATGTTTCTTGTGATGACTCAGCAACCTCGATCTCACAGTAGTTTTTGATGCTAAAAATTCGCATCGTTCTAGTTTGTCCAGCCTTGTCATAGCAAAACATGTTTTAGCGGAGCTCCGTTGGTCTACTTTCATCGCATATTTTTTTACGAATTTCATCAAGATCCCTTTGTGAGGGTATCTACATCCGTCAAACCTGGCAAGTGATCAAAGTAGGGAATCTTCCTAGAATGAAATGGCACACACGACTCGTACTTCGCTGGTCTCATGATAGGTGGAGGCTGCATAGATGGAGCATGCTAAGTGTGGGCATCTTGCTCCATTTTAAAATTTGGTTCCTCATTGTCGCTCTCATATGTGAAGGGTGCTTCATCACCTGATGTATTAACGTTGTTATCGTAGTAACTATCATATTTCTCACTCTATGCATCTACAATATCTTGATTCATAATATCGTCAATGCCCAATTGAGTTAGGGCAAGATTGTCCTATTGCTCATTTTACCTACGCAGACAATAAAAAAAAAAACCTACCATTCATAATTTTTAAAATTTCCCTAAATTTTCAAGATTATCAAATTCTTGAAGACTCAAGGATGGACTAGCATGATCAATCCCTCCAAAAGTAGGTATATTCCCGTTGTTTGTTTGTTCATAACTAGTAAATTCATGTCTGGTCGATAAACCCTATAAAAGAAACACATATTATTATTATAAATAGAAAACAAATAATTACATTACAAAAAGTAAGTATTTACCACTCAGCCTGTGAATCTTGTAAATTTGTCGGCCCTACATGCTGCAGCATTGAGGAGAAGTCATGTCCTCGCTCCTCATTAAGCCATGGAGATACGCTCATATCTGGCCAAACTCTTTTGTATGGAACATGTTCTGATAAAAAAGCTTCGAATACACCCTCGGTTAGTTGAGTGTTAGCCATAGTTTGTGGAACATCAATCCTATTGACGGCTTCGGACATTACATACATTTCTAGCATGCTTATCACAAGAACATCCATGTGTTCATCTAGAATCCTTAAAAAACCTTGCATAGTTTCATTGTCATCGATATTAAACTCAGCATAATAGGCCACACCTCGTGTATTAAGCGAATATGAATATCTTGCGGTTATCTTAAGATTCTTCGAATGCTTACTTACACTCAATCTTTTACATATCAGAGATACCAATGTTTGGTACTCCAATGTTAATAGCAACTTAACAATACTTCGCAGAGAACAACTATAGTGCGACGAGTTATTCTCCACTAGAGTCTCACCGCCTAGTATAATGCAACCTTGTAATGTCTCGACCGCTCTTTTAGATCTTTAGCATTACAATTTTGTGATCAGCGGCTTCGAGCAGCTTCATACGGTGTATTATGAATTGCATGCATGTTTGATTTTGATTTTCAAGTGGTTCAGGATGGATTTGATATAGTGATTCTCAATTTGGAAGCTTTAAGTTGAAAGAGTTTACTAAAGTTTGACTTTTGAGTAAACGACCACAGATTGATGATTTGAAAATTTAATAGGTTTGTATTGTGATTTTGGACTTAGGAATATATTTTAATTTTGAATTTGGATGTTCCTAGAAGGTTTTGGCTTTATTTGTCGAAAGTTAGCAATTTTAAAAATTGGAGAATTCATAATTTTGACCGGAAGTTCACTTTAGTGTTATCAGACCCGTATAGTGATTTTGAGACCTTGTGTAGGTTATTTTAGTTGATTGGAACTTGTGTTCAAATTTTGGTTGCGATCTGGAATGTTTAAGTATGATTCGGACGCGTTCGACAAAATTTGAAGGTTTGAACGTTATGAGATTGATTTTGATCTTCGAGTCTTGGTTTTTTACTTTATTTATGATGTTTCAAGCATTTGTATAATTTTAGATAATGTATTTGGAATTGTTATCATAATTGGACGGGGTCCCGAGGGCCTGGGGTGTGATTTAGGGTGATTTCAGACCATTTTAGTGACGGTTGGAGTTGCTGGTTTTTAACAGGTGTTAGTGTGCTTCGTTTTCGCGATCAGAGCGATGCATTTGTGAAGTGTATTTTTGGTGCTGGGTTTGTTTCTCTTCGCATTCACGGGGAAGAGTTCTTTTCACGTAGTGTTTTTTCCAGGTGTATCACATTCGCGAGTGGCTGTCGCGTTTGCGAGGAGTTAGAGCTGGCAAGGCAGATTTTTGCCGTCACGTTTGCGAAGGTGTAGCACCCGTTGGTGAAGGGAGGAGCAGGGGGAATGTTGGCTATCACAATAGCGAGGTTGAGGTCGTGATCGCAAAGTGCATTTGGTCAGCAGTTTTTGTTCGTGCTTCGCGAACGTGATGCAGTGGCTGTGTTCGCGAATGGTACTGTTGGGTAGTGTATTTATGATGTTATTTTGGGATTTTGAGCTCATTTCTCATATTTTAACTATTGGTTTGGAGATGGGCAATTTCTCATTAGGATTTTCACACAAGACTCTGGGGTATGTGATTTTTACTCATTTTGGTAATATTTCAAGAATCTACATGAATTATTAACACTCAAAATCTACAATTTTGAGATAGAGTTTGGGGTTTTGACGACACTTTAAGAGAGTGCATTTTGATTTGAGTACAGATTGGAATCTAATCATATATCTGGACTAGGCATGCTATGGGTTTATCGAATTTTGGTATTGGTTCCAAATTTCGGGCACATAGGCTTGGGTTGACTTTTGTTGACTTTTTTGGAATTTATCAATGATTGATGCTTTATGGATTTATATCCTTTGTATGGTATTGGTGGACTTCCTTGGTTGATGTTTGACTAGAATTGAGCTGGTTAGAGGTGATTTCTCAAGGTAATATGCTTTTGGAGCTTTGGACGAGCCCGGATAAGGTAAGTATCTTGCCTAATCTTGTTGAGGGAATAACCATTAAGATATGAATTTGTTTACCTAATTGAAATGTGTGAGAGGAGACATATATGCAAGGTGACAAGCGTATTTACGAGTGCTATATATGACTCATGACTGGAGTAGTCTTTAGGATGCACTATGCCTTGATTGGATACTATGCTTCTTACTATCATGCTTTATATGTTTGTATGACTATGTGAATTCCATGAATCATTTTAGTGATCTTGTGTAGGTGTTTATTCCCTATTTGAGCATGATATTTGCTATTGTATGGCGTATCCACCTGATCTGAGCTTTAGTGTACACTCGCACATGCATACACCTTAACATGCTATCTTCTTCAGTCCTTGAATATGTGATTTGATATCCGTTATTCGTATACAATTATTCTTATATATATTTTCTATGTGATGGACTGGTTTAGTAGCACGTGAGTGGTCCGTGCGAGTTGAGTTATTAAGGCACGTGAGTTGTCCGTGCAGCGTATGGATAAGGATCCATCCCCCTAGGTTACCTTCTTATGTTTCTCTCTTGATGGTGTCCATGCAAGCTGTGAGAATCCAACGGGTTTCTGGTTGATGTGGTTTATGGAAATTTGATCCTTGGTTGGACTTTATATTTCTTCTCTAGTTGCAAACTCCTTGGATGTAGACTTAATTTTATTTCATATCTTTTCTATATGCTAAATCTGGAATGTATACATGCCTTTTATGCATATCTTCTCTATATGCGGCTTTACTTGATCAAATGATTCACGATACATATTTTCTCTATATGTGGATCTATGTGACTTGACTTGTTCAGTCATGCATATCTTCTCCATATGCAATAGTAGAAAGATTATTTCATATTTCATGCATATCTTCTCTATATGAAATAGTTTTATTTGATATTACATGCATATCTTAAATATATGCAGCTATGGAAGGATTATTGGATATTTTACGCATATCTCCTCTATATGCAATTGTTAACGTGTTATCTGATATCAAATGCATATCTTCTTTATATGCTAAACTGTTAATTGACTTATACACATCTTCTCTATATGCACCGATTTGTTTTACTTATATTTCATGCTTAAATTCGATACTGTTGCTGGGTACATGCATATGTTATTGAGCTGTACAGGTTATGTAAAGTGAGTATCCCTTACCTAAGACCTCGTTACTACTTCACTGAAGTTAGCCAGGATACTTACTGAGTATATGGGGTCGGTTGTACTCATGCTACACTTCTACACCTTGCGTGGAGATCTTGGAGCTAAGCTGCTTTAGATGATGGAGGCTAGCATTAAGGATGTACCTGCATGCTGAATAGCTACCACTTGTTCTTCATAGTTTAGGATTCATATTTCTATTTATGTATATTCCACAGATGTTGTATTTATTTTTGTACCAGTTTGTTAATCCAAATTTCATAGTGGCTCATGACTTGTATTGCCAATCCTTGGGATATTATGGAATTCGACTATTTTGTTCATTGTTATTGATGACCTTTTACTTGAGTCATATTATTCATTGTTTGGCTTACCTAGCATGTTGGGGTTAGGTGCCATCACAACTAGGTGGGATTTTGAGTTGTGACAAATTGGTATCAGAGCCCTAGGTTCATAGGTTCTATGAGTCACAAGCAAGGGCCTAGTAGTGTCTTGCAGATTAATATGATGATATTCATACTTATCTTCGAGAGGCTACACGGCATCTAGGAAACTTCACCTTCTTTCTTTCCTTATCGTGCGGCCTTGATTTAGCTTGAAGTCTATTTCGATTACTTCCATTCACTCGTACGTGATGTTGAGCACTCGATATCATTTGTACACCTAAGGCTTGTGATGTCATGGATGAGGTGCGAGATATATTTTTGTGTTGTGAAGGTAGGACGGTCTGGAGGACTTAAGCCCGAGTTTAGACCACAGCTTGGGCTCAGTAGTTTTAGTTGTGTGAGTATGTACATTTGGAATTGCATGTTAGGTAGTGCCCCTGGGAGTGGGATTGATGGCTCAGTGAGTGGCTAGATGGCTCTGTGATGAGTATTATGTTACTGAGGACTATGCCTATATGGTCGGAAATCATGAGAAGGATTGCTTGGGATGCAAAGGGCTATGGATGCTTGATTTTTGTAGTGATGTGTTGTATAGTCTTAATATATGGATGTGTTGGTGGATCTTTCAGTTGTTCATTTGAGTAATGAGGTAGATTTTTATATCTTGTTGACGAGTATAGACTCAGAAAGATTAAGTGATTGCATAGTAGTTGTGACCATGGTAGGAACATGGAGAGATGCCGGTTTGAGGCTAAGCATGTGGTTTATCTCATACGAGAAGGTTTGAGGTTGTGTGATTATTATGATGTTTCTATGAAGGGGATTCATTTTATCCAATGGGAGGTATGCGCTACATTTAGTATTTGGATCACTTGAGGAAGTTTGCACGACTATCACGAGGATAAGTATGCACTTGGCAGATGATTTATAGTGTCTTATGACTTGTGCTACATGAGCTTACAAAGAATTTAGCTGAATAACAGTGCGAGATCATGGTAGTTATGCACGGAGAGTACTATGGGTAATCAGATGATGTGTTTTGTGGCTTCAACCCGAGTGGGAGAGTCTACTGTCGATGATCAGATTGCATGGTCATGTTTTATATTAGTTCTTAGACTAAGGGGACACTTGTGGATTAAATACAACTTAAAGGGGATGATTTCGAGGATGACTCGAGCAAGAAAATTGCTAGATGAATGTACTATACTTTATGGGTATATAGAGATCTTGGGATGATTCAGGGTTGATATTCGTTGTGGATGAATTGTGCAAGGAAAAATGGAATAGCTTAGTTGCTTCTTTTTGGGTATTCAGGTTCTGGTGCAACACAAATTGTTCGGCGCATATTGGCTATGCAATAGAGATTAGAGTAGAGTGAATGACTCTCGAGAAGGTTCTAATGGGTTCAAGATTCATATGTGGTATTTAAGGATTTCCAGATTTGTGTATAGCTAAGATATGAGATTTGCATTAGATAGTGCTGAGACTTGCAATATTTCTATATCATTCTTAATTCTATATTGCACTATTAAAGAGATGAAAGAAACAGCTCCAGATTCATAGAAGCTCTTGTTAGAGCGGGCATTTCGGTTTGCGGCACTATTGGGTGCGTGAGAGGAAATCAAGTGCTTATGGGTCTTAGGACAATGTGGTTTCATGTTAGGATCACTTGGAGTGAGTTTTGATTAAGGTTCGTGGAGTAATTGGAAGGGAAGTGTTACCTTGAAGGCAAGTCAAGAGGAATCCGAAAAAGTTGGGTTAGCTTAGTAGTGGTTTAAATCAACATAGTACTGGAAATGATCGGTTCCTTAGGTATGATAGGGCTTTACAGGCATTTCGCAGCAATACTTTTGGGTTTGACTCTATGTTACTTGGTTGACTTAGAGGGATTTAGTTCTGATTGCTTGGTTATGTGCAAAGGGATTTCGAAGAGTTTATGATGGTCTTGACCACGACCCGAGGTTGATGTTTTCTACGGGTATAGAAGGTTCGTTGCTTGTTGCGATGTTCTCCTTAAATTAAGTTAAGTGGAAGGATTCTGGTTGATGGGGTGTCTATCCTACGTATGATTCAGAGTTGATTATGAGATTCTCACACTTTTATATGATAGCATGATAGTTGCGGTGCGCCGTGCGGGATTGAGATTGCGTGGACAAGGTTGCAGTTTAGTTTCGAAAGGAATGTCATGAGTTCTAGCCAGCATGGGAGATTTCAGAATTTTAGAAGGATGCTAGCCCTATCTGATATCGACTGAGAAAGGTGCATATTGTGGAAGACTATCACGACCCAAAACCACCATAGATCGTGATGGTTCCTAACCTGCTTATTAGGAAAGCCAACACACATAAATAAATAAACTATATAGGATGTAAGAATATCTAACAAACATAAGACATTTATGAAATAGAAATAATTTCAAATTCTCATATATCACCAACAAATCCCTTAGACTAGTGTCACAAGTCAATAAGAAACTAAGAATATATGCAAGACTGAATCATAATACAAGTACTGTTTGAAGGACAGATTAGTAGACAAAAGAAAATAGAAAAAGATACCATAAGCTGCAAATCAATCGACAGAGCAGCTCACCAAGAGTCTTCACCAAAATCCGCTAGGACTTATCTCGGGCCACACTAATAATCAAACTAAATCCTGCACAAAATATGCAGAGGTGTAGTATGAGTACAAAACCACGGTACTCAATAAGTATCAAGTCTAGCCTTGAAGAAGAAGTGGTGAGGGGTCAACACTATCACCTACTAATAGTCCAATAAAAAAGTGAGAGCATAAATAGAATCAAGAATTAAGGCATGGTATCATCAAATAGTTACAAAGATAAAGGCACGGTAGATTCGGAACTTAGACATGCTTTTCAGGTAAAGGTATACAATACGATGTCAAATACTCAGTTCTTATCATAATCATGATATGAGTCAATCAACGCTTATATAAAAGCTACTGCATGAATCTAGCATGCAAATGCATGTCCACGAACCACTCTCAATACCTCATAGCACAAATCTATGTACCTGACACTGGCCAAGTATTCAAACTAAGCACCAATCTAGGTGCCTCTACTCGTAGGGCCTAAGGTAACATGGGTAATCACCTGACTCCGGATAGACGATACCAAATCCAAGCATCATTGCGGCGTGCAACCCGATCCACAAATAATAACAATACCGTTACGGCGTGCAACCTGATACACATATGCTACAGTTGTAGCATGAAACCCGATCCACATATACTACTGTTGCAGCGTGCAACCCGATCCACATATTCTACCATTGCAACGTACAACCCGATCCACATAAACTACCATTGTGGTGTGCAACCCAATCTACATAACCTTATCAATACTCAATATACGCTCATGTTATCCATGTTGACGACCAATTTCGACACTCCCGTTTAAAATTAAATTCTCCATGCTTAATAATTTACATAAATGTAGTAAAATATTTTCTAATTAATAATACCTATTTTTCTTAAAATATACTAGGAAATAATAATTAACAATGTTGAATTAATAATTTGGGATTAAATATTTATGAATTATATTACTCCTACTGTTTTAGAATTATTAAAATAACCTTTATATTTTAATAAAAATTTTTTACAATTAATTTAATAAATTAACCTTTGATTTTTAATTTATATCACTTTATTACTTTATTTAATCCAAAATTAGCTTCATAATTTAATAAATGAAGTGTTTAAATAATTAGTCACAGTAATTTATAATATATTTGATGATTATATTTTATCACATTTAATTAGAATTAATTAAGTTTAATTAAGTTAATCTTTAAAGGAGTTAAAAGCTCAAAAGGCTACAATTGTAATTAACCAATTAAACTCAATGTGACTATGTATTTAAGTACATTTTAGCCATTTTGGCCCAAAACACACAAGCTCAAACCTTTGACACGGTCCAGACCCACCTCTCTATCCTATGTTGGCAATCCATGCCATTACATCTCATCCAATAACACCGTGCCACATCGCCTCTCTTTTCACTCATAAAACAAACACAATGAATCTGGACCGTTGATCCAAATCATCAACGGTCAACATTAATTCCCATTTTCCTTTATTTTAATCCTTTTTCCAAACCTTATCTCAACCATCGGATCACACAGATCCAATGATCCCTGTTTTTTCCCCTAATAACCATTTTTATCACCCTACTCGGCCACCTCTCTTTCCCAATTCTCTCTATTTCCTCTCATCCCTATCAACCCCGTCAATCACAAATCCTTGCAGAAATTTGTGCAAGGTTACAAATTCAAACCCCAATTTATCATTCAATCTGTCCCCTAATCTACGAATCTATCCGATTATTTCCATTATCGTCACTAAATTTCAAATCCCATAATTTGAACCCTAGGCCTAAAGGATGCCACTGAAAATTGCCTGTTCTTCCTTCGTCTTTCAAATCCATTGCATGCATTGTTGTTTATCTCTAATTTCTTCATATTTATTTTTTATCTAGAGGTCAAACGTAGTGACCTCTGGATATTAAGGCTTGACTGGCAGCCCAAAGCGGTCGACCCTCGTGCCTAGATAATCTTTGTGGTATTTTCACCTCTGTTCTTCACTGATTTCACCTCTATTTGCTATCATCACTCGACTGTCGTCACCTTCCACTACCAATTTGAACTCAATCGGAAGCCTAAGGCTTGAATGCCACTATATATAGGGTCTTAAATGTTCTCACCTACCAGACATCAATAAACCTAACACCGACTAAAAATACAAAGAGAATTAAAGGTTTAAGTTTTTCTACTGAGTTTAAGTCCAGTAGTTCCTATCTAATTTCTTGTTCGAGTTCGAACTCTGTGAGCTCGTTGTTGGTTTTGGGTTCTTAAATGGCTAACAATTGATTCCTACTTGGTTTGCTGCGCAATAGAAGGTCAGTGCGCGCTGGCCCTCTCTGTATCTTTAATTAACTATTTAATTTTGTGTTTATGATTTTTCTTTATTGATTACCTTTCGTTTATGACATACATCGTGGTGTAAGACTGTGTTTGTTATGTTATGCTTTTACAAGCTATTTTCCATGATTGAGCTGATAATTTTCTGATAAATTTTGTTGTTTTGGTACTGCTAATAGATCTATATTGTCATTAATTCCATCTCCCATATTTAGCTAGATAAAAATGTTTTCTATAATATTGATACTCTTATGGATAAATCTCGCTGAACCTTTTGTCATCAGTTGAGCTAAATCCTTATGTTTATCTTATGTGTATTCCATCCATGTCAGTTAAATGATGATTATATAAGCATGTTAGCTAAATCAATGTAGTCATACTCTTAAACTTCTCTTGATGTTTTGTTAAGACTTCACATTTGTTACACTGTGCTATACTGATCCTTATGTCTGTTATGTTATGCCACATTACTTTAGTTCAAAATAAAAATGATCCTCACCACGGCTCATTCTTGCATTTGATCTATTTGCTCTGAAGACTTTAGTTGACAATTATATTGTTGAAATCATATCTGTTATGTGCATTTAGTGATTCATGGAGGGATGCCATTATAGAAGAAACTATGTAATGAACCTTGCTGAGTATGTTAGGATAACTGTTCTCTATTGATTCCTGTCATGAACTTGACACTTGCACTATCATGACTACTTGAGTTTTCTGCTACTATATTAAGGTTCTTATGCACCTGAGTTTACATGTGCCATATTAGTCCCTGCTATGTTCATATACCATCCTGTGATCTTGGCTTGAGAGACTGCATGTTTACCCCTGCATGTTGACTCTCTTACTTGCTTTGGTTTTGACTCTACCGTGGTGGTGTATTTTGTTTGAATTTGTAATTATTTTCCCTTTAAGGGGTTTTTTCTTATTTTCTTGTGATGATCTATTCTATATGATCCTAACGGTTAGTTTCTACAGTAATTTGACTCTGTCCCGATTCTTACATATTTGGCATGTTAACTTATATATATAAATCATGTATTAGACCATGTTGATATGCTATGCTGATAAACCTACCTATATGTTCAAATGTCAGACCATTATGACTTGTTTGACTTATCAAGATAAATGTTATCACTCATTGCTTTATACCTAATCATGTCATCTCCTGAAGGGACTCAATCTGAATCTGTTTAAATCTGACTGTTAGAAATCTTGATGACCTATGTGTTCCATATTCAATCCATTAATATTGAGTAAGACTAAGATTGATCCTTTCTTGTTGAAAGACTTTGCTACCCTGTCTAATTGGCATGCCCTCTCAGAAAGTTCTAAATGAACATCGTTAGTTTAACTGTTAGAAGTGATGAATGCCTACTGATACTATACTAAGGCTTAAGAAAATACTAGAGAATGGTCCTTATGATATGAACTTACGTAGAAGGATTCTGAAACATTAAATCTATAATGAAATCAATAGAACATGTATTTGAGCTTTTCTCTAAGTATTAACCTATTAACACCTTAAATCTAAAATCCCTAAGAAATGAATATGCTTACTGTTTCTATTATTCCGATCCTCCCAGTCGATACTATGTCCTTAGTTTCTATTATGCCTTGATGATCAACTGCAATGCCTTGCTTGTACATTATTACCAATCTTTGTGTGGTATTGAACTTTCAAAATGTTTACCATGTCACCTGCACCTTTTGTTTGGGGTTAGCAGTATTAGTTCATTCTGCTGACCCATTTATTTATGTTTAAGCCTTTGAGGAAGACTAGAAGTAGGTGGTTAATGGTATTTGGATGCGAAACTTGTTGTGGTTGCGATCCCTCTCCTTGACTCAAGCACTGCTCAGGGTCTGTGAGGCCCTTGTGAACTCTGAATTGCCAAGGGTTCAAAAGGGGGTCATATCCATAAATAAGGATCTATACCAAGCTCTTAGCCAGTAACTCCTTGTAATCCTCATAGGATTAGCACAAATAAAATCTACCTCACTTAGTTCCCATTCATTACTATTTATAATTTATCTTGTTTAGTTATTTGTACAATTGATATGAATTAATTATTATTTTTTCATTATATGAATGAATTTAACCTGGGCATGTTGCGCCCATTTGGAGCTCAAGTCCACCGTCAGATCTGGGTCATCATATTCCTTTCGCGTCTTCTATTCGTGCATAAAATATTGGGGCTTTTTTAAGCACTGAGCCCAAATCGCCAAGAGTCTAGCCTCTTTTCCCTTTATTATGTTTAATTACGTTCGCTGTTGTTTACCTTGTATATGTGAATTACTAACAATATCACTGGATCTTTGATATTCCAATTTTCGTTAGGAAGTACGCAAGCCAAGCCCTATAGGTAAATGTATCGAAAACTAGAAATTTTGTTTGCTTTAACCCCTCAAACATTTAATCATTAATTTGTTTCAAATTTATTTTTAAGAAAATGAAGAACCTCATCTTGTTGTTACTGACATTTTTGAATAAGATTGGACTTTTTGACAAATTCAAAAGCGAAACGAATTCTCTTTGAAAAGATTAGAATCGCGAAAATAATTATGAAGCTGATTTTCAAGAAACAAAAACAAACATAGTCGGTGATTGCAAACTAAATGGATCTCGTTGAGTTTCAAAACACAAATTCTGATAGAAGTTGATTTTCAAAAAAGGTATACCCATCCCAATTTATGGTATATTTTCTAGTGATCTCTTATTTTTCCAAGTTAAATATGAGTAACCACATTTTCAAAAAACACTCAAACCTTATTTCAAATATATATATTTATTTTGGCTAAATATAAGTTTTATTAATAGAAGCAAAATACAAAAGTGGAGGGGGACATGAACCTTACCTCCCAACACTTAGTCATCCTAAGGTGATAACTAATTATACCTAAAAAGTAATAAGGTGTTAGACCTATGGTGATGTGAAGATGTCTATTTTATATTGATAGACAATCGTATTTAAAAAACAAAGTGAAAGTTTCCTAGGTAAGCTATACAAAAAAGTACATATGTTCCTACTTTTATTAGGTGGTTGAGGGATGTGATCCCTTTTATATATATCTGACATCAATCAGTAATTTCTAGAGTCCCAAAAGTGTGACAAAAAAGTGCGAGTTATCTTCAATTTTGCTTTGACCTTGGGGGAAAGGAAAGCCAAGTTGAAGATGGCTATCTGAGTCTGCCCTGTAGTTGGATGGCAGTGTTGTTTGTGTTAAGTTAGCAATATTCTGATTGCTGCTGTTGGTTCTGAGGTTGGGAGGGTAGCTTATGTGCTGAGTCTGGTGCTGTTGAGTGTATGTTTGTATCTTGTGTCTTCTGTTTGGTTGTCTGTTTGGCTTGTTGCTGCTGTGGGAGCTATTGTCTACTTTTGATTCGTGCTGCTTTAGTTGGTAACCTGTTGGTAGTGCTTCTATGACATGTAATTGCTGATGGCTTGGTATACTACTGCTGTATTGCTGCATGCTGTGTAATTTCCAGTGATGCATTGTGGGGGCAAAAGTCCATGAGGATTGCTGTAGTTCAAGAGATTGAGCACCAAGGGTGTTGATATCACACCTTGCAACTACAACAATGATCTGGACCATTTCAAACTGTTTACAGTATTGTAGGAGATGCTGAATTCAATGGAGGAAATGGTGTTTGTGTTGCTGCTACTTTGAAATTTAGTTTGCTGCTGATGGTATATCAATTGGTTTTGATTTGTGTGCTGACTTTGCTGCTTTATGAATCTGTGATCATCTATGTTTGTTTCAGAATGTTGCTTTTGTTGCCTATCTGTTGGTTGTGCGTCTATGTCCAGCAGTTGCTGCTGACTTTTGTTGTTCTTATTGCTGTTCCTATGTAGCTGTGTGTTGTCTGGGTTCCAATGGTGTATGGTGGCAAGGAAGATCCATGATGATTGTTGTAATTGCAAGAGATTGAACACTACCAGTGCTAATATCACACCTTGCAATTGCATCAATGATATGGACCATACCAATCTGTCTACAGTAGTGTGAAAGTTGTTGAGTTTAGTGGTGGCTTACTGTTGCCGGTGTTGGTATATTCTTTTAGTTTTCCTTATCTGCTGCATTTGAGAGGTGAGGTTGTTGTTGCTGAGTTTCTTTTGTTGCTGGCATTGATTTTGCTGAGCTGAGCCTCTGTGTTCTTTTGGTTTGGGCTGAATTGTTGATTTGAAATGTTGATGGAGTTGCACAAATTGGTTGGTGTTCAGTCTAGATGCCATAGTAGCAATGGAAAGAGCATTATGAATGCTGCACATTGCTTCTTCAGTAGTAGATTGACCCCAAGAGTGTATCATGGTGGATAGAAGCATGAGCTGTTGATGCTACCTTATTTAGCTGCTGTATCTTTGATTCTTCTGTTGTTGCTGTGCTCCTGCCCAAGAGTGTATCATGGTGACTAGAGGGAAGAATTGATGATGCTGCTTTATGTAGTTGCTATATCTTTCAAAGAATTTCTTCTGCTGCTGTTGTGTTCGTGCTGTGGCAGTGTGAGGTTGAGGGTGCTGGTAAGTAGTAGGGTGATCAATTGCTGTCTTCTCGAGTTGAAGCTTTTAAGATGGCTGGCTGTGTATTGTGTCACTTTAATGGTGCTGTTCCATGATAGTCCATTCGCCAGAGGTTGGTGTGGAAGTCTCAAGCAGTTGCTGCAGTTGTGCTTGCTGCTGCATTTTCCAGTTCTTCCTACCTGCATGCAAACACAAACAATTCATGGTTGCTCCTGTGTTTCGTGCAACAAGTAGCATATTATTAGTGTAAAGCCACTGCTCCATTCTTTCATCACCACTGCTGCTTTGCCCTCCACCAGGCTCTTTTCCCTTTGGCAGAGTTACTGTCCCTTGTTTCCTGCAAATCTTACACTTAGATATGGGAATTGACTCTTATCACTATTGATCAACCTTCTACTTTGTGTATCCAGTTCAGCAAAACAGTAGCATTCCATAGGACCAACATCGAGAGCATAGTTCGCCAAATGATCTGCCAGTTTGTTGCCTTCTCTGAGTGTGTGTGTGTGTGTTACTGTTGCATTACATCTTGCCATTAGCTCTTTAATTCCTGCAACTGTTTCATCAATGGACCATGACACTCTCCATTCTCCCTTTATGCCTTTCAGTAGCATCATTGAATTAGTATGGAGATCTATGAGAAAGTGTCATTGTGGACACAGAATCTCAAGGCCTCCAGTATTGCCTGTGCCTCAGCTTCTGTGTTTGTGCCTTCTTGAGTTTCTTTGCAGCATTCATATATGACATCTCCCTATTCATCTCTCAGTACAAAACCAATTGAGCTTCTCCTTGGATTGCCGAATTCCCATAGCACCTTTGTGTACTTCAAAGTGGGAGTGTATTCCTCCATCATAGTGATTATATCTGGCCATTTATGAGGGATGCTTTGGATGGCTGGCTTTCTAACTTTGATGAGTAGTTGAAGGGTGGAAGTGATCTGGTAAATAACTCTATTGACAGTGATTGTATCTCCATAATTATAACCGTTTCTTCTCTTCCACATCTCCCAAACAATTAATGATGGCAAAACTTGCATTATAGGTTTCAATCTAGGTACTACCTCTACACTCCATCATTTAACCACAGCCTGATGCAATGTGATTCCATTCATGTTAATTCCTGCATTACCAAGGAAGTGCCTCCACACTTTGCTTGCAGCAGATGATGTGAAAAATATATGTTGTCTTGTTTCTTCTTGTGGCTCTGCACAACACCAACATTTAGATGCCATTTGATAGCCCAGTTTTCTAAAAAAATCATCAAGTGGTAGCCTGTTTCTCCATACTTTCCACATGAAGAAAGCAATCTTGAAAGGAAGCCCTTTCACCCAGATGTTTCTGTAAGCATTAGAAGGATTTTGCTTGATCCTCAGGTATTCCCAGGATGATTTTACAGTGAAGTCACCTCTAGTTTCTAGCGTCCATGCAGGTTTATCAAGCACATCTGTAAGGGTTGGTGGTTTGATATTCTCCAATATGTGTACAGCAAGATCATCTGGCAGCAATTCTCTGATCTTCTCCTCATTCCAGTGTCCATCATGCACCACATCATATATGTTTTGTACTGTTTCATCACAGATAAAGTTAGGTGG
The DNA here is from genome assembly GCA_002018475.1 of Nicotiana obtusifolia. Taxonomy (NCBI): domain Eukaryota; kingdom Viridiplantae; phylum Streptophyta; class Magnoliopsida; order Solanales; family Solanaceae; genus Nicotiana; species Nicotiana obtusifolia. Next base: position 19,671 of record MCJB01048575.1, read on the forward strand.
GGTAACAAAATATAGAGCTCCCAATCCAGTCCGATTTTCAAACCAGAATAGGGAAGATCCCATCTTAGGTCTCCAGATGATTTGATGTTCTTCACAAGATTTTTCTATTCAATTTTGTGAGCACATACATTTCAAAAGGGGATTTTCATAGATTATAAAACCTTGAAAAACCTATAACTTCTTTTCAAAGTACATATATACCCCCTTCTCCCAAAATAGTGGATTTTAAACAAGACTTGGAATACTTTATCGATTTATGCACCTACGTAAACAGAGTATAGACCTTTACTTCCCCGAACCTAGCCTAAGCCTAAGGAGCTACCTCAGGTAGATTTTAAGGGGTGCCTAACACCTTCCCCTTAGAATAACTAGAACACTTACCCAAATCTCAACAGTTAGCAGACTATTAGGATAATAAACTGACAGACTTATAGGTACTCTAATATACCTTAATTAGGTGACGTCACTCTTATCAACTTTAGATGAGCCATTAGTTGTATTTTATTTTGACTAGTGCAAATAGGGTGCAACAACATGGCAACTCTGCTGGGGATTTTTACACTTAGGTTTTGACCTTAGAACACTTAGGCTAGACCTGAAATTGGGGATGCTTGTTTATATTTTAATTTTGCAAATATGTATTTACATGTCTTACCTGTTTTCATTTCGAGAACCTGTCAAACATGTACTTATTTGCCTGCTTTTAATATTGTTACTGCTATCACAATTACCTATTACTGCTTTATGCACTTTCATCACTTTTTTCCTACCGAGCCTTGGTCGTACACAATCACACACAAATGACAGACAAGGATTGTCTTTTACACCCCTCTAAACCTTACACGAGGATTGTCTTTTACACCCCTCTAAACCTTCTTTCAAAATTCTCTAGTTTTAGAGAACGGCCTTGTCAGGTCAATTGACATAACGTCTCGTAGTTATTTAGTCTAAATCTAAAATTAGGAAACACTCTACTCTAGCAAACATAGGTCATGCTGCATAAACCTTAAGTGAGTCAGTCCTTGGTATTGACTCACGATTAGGAGAGCCACCTCGTTGTCAACGGGTGATGCACCCAACGACATGTATTTTGTGGAACGATGAACCAATCTAGATAAGACGCTAAAGATCCAGAGCAAACACTTACCAAAATGTCACGCCCCAAACCTGAATAGGTGTGACCGGCACCAGGTGCCATACTCGGCCCTGAGCATATCACTCCGTAACTGCGAACTCTAAAGGGGTAACCCTCAACGTAGGCCAACGAGGCCTACCTGCAAGCTGACAACACCAATAGAGGCCGACGAGGCCACCATGAATGTCTACAACCAGCAATACCAAACAAACATGTACACAGGGCTGGAAAGGCCATAATACTGATATACAAAATATACAGGACTCATCTACAAGCCTCTAGAGATAACTGAACTACATCATGGTCAGGACAGGGCCTATATCATGGTCGGGACACGTCCTCGATCTACCGATCAAACCTGTATACATAAAATGGACTCCAAGGTCTAGACCTAGTAACTCCGAGGAAATGGCGCTTACCAACCAAGTTGATTTTGACTCTGTCTAATGGGAAGGTCTATTCAGCTGTCTATCAGGACCTGCAGGTATGAAATGCAGCGTCCCCGACAAAAGGGACGTAATACGAAATAATGTACCGAGTAAGCAAGGCAACAAAATAATTAAAAGTTAAAACTGAATTGATAATATAATAACTAAAAGAAAATGGGAGTCAAAGATAATCCAAATATAAGCTTACCTGCTGATATTGACTCAACTCTCTTAATATTGTAAGTAAAATAGCTGTCTGGCCCTATAAGGCTTGGTACGTGTAACTGCCCGGCCATAGTAGGCTCGCTCATAGGCGCTCGGCCGCACTAAGCTCTGTATCTCAGCCATTCTGGGCTGGCTCATAGGCGCTCGACCAGTATAGGCTTAGTTTATAACTTACCATCTAATCGGAGGTTGCCCAATAGGGGCCTGCCCATCGATTATAGCTCGATGGTGGTGAAAATACTGTAATAGTGTGTGTGTGTGTATATATATACACCCTCTGCTCTATTGACTAGAAGAAGACAATACTTAACTAAATATAATGTCCTGATAAGGGAGAATACTGTAACTTATGAGACTAGGATAATGTACATAAATCCAGGAATACGAACTTCTCATTATGTCGCGTTATCAAACACATGTAGTTACGAGATCATGCCAAAATGAAGGAAGGATTTAGCCTTAACATACCTTACCAAAGTATGTTCGATAACCACGTTGAACGCGTCCCATTTCACCTTAATATACAACAATGATAACAATATTATCATCAAGTTATCGAAGGTACAATTATCGCACAACGAACGATAAGCTTATTTTATATTAAAACGGGAAGCATCTCCCCTATAAACTTTACTTCCTCCAAATTCGAGACAACACCAACAACACAAGAACACAACAATAACACATATGTAAATCATTTTCCAACACTATATCCATAACAAAATACCACAAAACAGCCCAACACACCTCAATCTCTTCATATGCAAAACGACCACAATAGTAGTGTTGAACAATCTGAAAAGGTTACTACGAACGACCAGCCAACCACCCCGCCTTTTTGTAGTGTTTCTCCATACCCTTTTTCTTCCAAAACTCCATAAAACAGTAGAAAAACAAAAAATCCAAAAACATAAAAAGCCCACAAACAGTCCACTACATATTGAATAACTCGAACTCATGGCTTCCGATCACCGCCCCGTGAGTTCTTACAATTATAGAACGAATTTCTATACTTTTTAGCAGAAAAAATGGATGAAAGAGAGAATTATAATTACCTTATTTGGTGAATGTTCAGCTCCTATCTTGGTTCTTCAACCCTTAGGTTTTTCCTTCAACTAGAACTTGAAAAGAAGAGAAAATCAATTAGGGTTTGAGTTGAATTTTTGGGAGAATTTTGCAGGGGCTTATCTCTAGTTTTTAAGATCTATAATGAGTGTGAAATATGAAGGAAATAATCCCTTAAAATGGCTCTTTGGCCGACCCTAAATAGCCCCTTTTTGGACATATTTAGTCCTCTCATTTAAGAAAGTAGGTGATACACCTACTTGTCACCTATGTAGTCTGCGCAGTCTCGCCAAAACACATATATCTCTCTACTCCAATGTCATATTCACAAAATTTTTAATGTCTTAGAAACTAGACCCATAGATCTTAATTTGATGGGTGGATTACCTTTTAACTATTAGTCTATTGGGAGAAAAGATCAACTACATTTGACATAATGTTCAGCATACTTTTGAATGTAACTCGTGATGACCTTTGCCAACTTTTGTTCCACAACTTGATTGACTTCAAAATATAACACACGACTATCATAAGACCAAAATAACTAATAACATAACCTCTTTATCATGTTGGGAACCCTAGTATCACCCCAAAAGTACATGTTATAACATTCCCACCTTGTCGACTTTCGACAAAACTTATTTTTTACAATTGGTTTAGCTTCTAAGCCCTTCAACCCTCTTGGTACTTGCAGTTCATGAGCTTAAGTATTTGTAACCTCCAAGTTCAAATGATTAAATTACTTTATGTACTTTCAAAGATGATCTCATTTTTGAGTACATCAATTAACTTACGACGTACTCTCACTATAGGGTGTAACATCATCCCTCCCAGAACATTCTTCCTCGAATGTTGACTGATGCGCTTATCAATCTCATAACATATAGCTCTTTAGAATACTTTAGTACTATATTTGACATCTAGGCAACTATTATGTGAATAAATCCAAAGCCCAGGGTATTCCCCCCTTAGGCCTCTTTCTCATACCACGACCTGTTGTCAGAATTCTTCCAATCTCGTTACATGTTGCTACCTTCTGCCGCGCACCCTATATGACTCTATCCCTGTATATGCGTCTATGTGACTCTTCTCTCCTTTTTCCTCCAGCTTATCCAAACTCTAGCCACTTTTTGAAGATATACAAAACTATGACAAGCAGTCCCTGTAGGCATCTATAGTTGTACTAAAGTCCTTCGCTTGGTACTTTGTCGAACTTACGACTATTGATATATCTTGTTTCATAGCTTCAATTATCTATCCTTATGGATTTACAGCATCTAGGTAGGTCAGACTATACAATAACACTTAATTTAATTTATTATTACTCAGGTCTGCAACCCAATGCCAAGTTACTCTCTCGCTGCTTATCCTATATATATAAATCTAAGTCCTTTAATGCTTCCTCATTACTATTCATCTTAAGAATGATAGCCTAATCTCATCTCATACTTTCAAACTTTTATCCATCTATTATTGAGTCACCTTAATGTTGATCTATAATCTATCACTGATAACTTGAAACCTCTTACATAACACTATCACTTGGGTCACGTCTCATCGGGGAACATCCGAAGTAATTAGCCTGATCCACCTAGGGGCGATATTATACTTCAACAATTGTATTTCATAGTATCCTAACATGATTCATTTTATAAGAGTATGCTAATCCCGTGCAATTCATAAAATCCTTTCTCTTTAAATCATTACTCAATCAAAGGACTAAACGTCATTCTCTTATCATTTATCATTATGACACTCTCATTCTACTACCAAGATAGCATTCCATCTTTTCTATTTATACTACTCGCAACCTTCCTTTATATTGCTAGCACCGTGAATTTCCTTATGTTATTTTGGAACATCAACCTAGACATCACGCCGTCTCTAACTCTTATTTACTCTCTTAACAAGACCTCTAGGTACCTGGAAACCATAGGGTGGACGATATGCTACTGATGACACCACTATCATTTTTGGATACTGAATCACTGCGCTTCTAGCCCTCTATCTGAAGTATGGACTATTCACAACCTTCTGCACTTGAACATATCGTACCTTCTTCACCTTTACCCTACTTACCTTTAAATCTCGCATCGTATCTTTTGTTTCTTTCATAACCTCCCTTCCACATAGGTAGAATTCACATCCATAACTTGAAGCTCTACTATAAACTTGCACCTCTAGTGCATACACAATCCAACGGGAGCTTCATATTGATTTCTTATGAGGCCGGTACTCTTCTAACTGGCTTTATCGTAGAGCCATTATAAAATATGGCAGCTTTACTATCTCTTTTTTACCTCTGATATTAAGAATGATTCTGCAATGTTCTCAATCACGATTTCGATAATTATTTGGCTCTAATAATCAGAATCCTGATTTACTTACCTGATGTAACTCTTTAGTTTCCTTTTCTCTATCAACCTTTATGCAGGCTTAAGTTATCTTCCAATCTGTGGCTCAGGGTATTAGTTATTACTTTAGCCTTTCATTGACACTATGGAACATTCATGATATAATCTTCTAACCATTCAAGCCTTTGTCTGTGATCTCGACTCAATTCTTTCTTTTAACTTATACCGGAGTCTTCTACAGCTGTATGAATGTCAACATATATACTTTATGGATAATACACCAAAATCTTAAGTGTATTCATAACGTAACTAACTTTGGTTCATTGATGGAATAATTCCATTTGTTCCTTCTCAGCTTTCTTTAAACGTAAGCAATTATTTTTCCTGGTCTTTTTGCACTTGTTGTGTGAATACTTGGCTTATCTTAGTTCCCACGCATGCTGGAATTTTTGTGCAACTCATATGATCTCAGATATTACTTTTGATTTTACTTCCCCTTCATTAGCCACGATAGGTGCCATTTTCTTATGGAGTGCATACATGTCACACCCCGACCTCAGGGAGCGCGAGCGGCGCTCAACCGAGATAACCCGGTCAAGCAAACCTGTACAATTCCTTCTACCCATACTCACCCATGAATAAAAAGAGAAGATATATTTCATTATTTAGACAATGTGAAGGTTACATGAACATTCCAAATTTCATTACCGTTAGAACTTCATTCAAGATTTCCCAAAATATTACATCACAAATTCATAATTTATAACTGGAGACATATGATACAAATACATCATTTCTAATTTTACTTCCTAAAACAAAGGTACCACCCACGCTATATCTGCGGAGCCTCTAATAGATATAAAAGAGTAGCATGATGGTGCCAGAAACAAGGCTCCGGCTATACCTCAAAACAATATACCTAGAGGACAAGAGATACAAGGTCCTGAAATAAAATGGGATCATAAAGTCATCTGAGGAGAGGGTGTATTGCTATCATTGATCAACACCATCTGCAGTGGAACCACCTGCATCCATTAAAGATACAGCACCCCCAGCAAAGGGGATATTAGTACCTATGGAATAGTACTAGTATGTAAAACTAAGAACCCTCTCAATAGAACGAGTAACACTAAAATGATAAAAAACAATGAAATCAATGAGAGCCTCAAACAGTATTAAAGTGCCAAGTTAAGAGGAAGATAAATTTCAAGTAAGTTCCAATATTTTTAAGTTCGGATATCTTTAGTACCGATACACCAACGTGCTTTTAGCACGGAGTCCGATCTCAGCCCGATCGGCTAAGCCATCTCACCTCGAGACATCCCCACACAACACCACCATGTGCATGGCATGGCGTCCGATCTTAGCCCGATCGGCTAACCCATCTCACCACAATGTCGTGTGGGTCGACATCACATCACATATCGCTAGCAATAATATTATCCCATTTAAGGGGAAACATCTCAACACATCAATCTCACCCTATAGGGAGAGAAACGATCGTATCACATCAACTCGGGGATTTACCCCTTAATCACTCCTACACCGGCATGTGCAATTTCGGGGGTAGGTTATTTTGACCTGCCCTTCCTCGGTGACTAAACGATAATCCCAAAGCATTTATTATTTAAAGGATTTACAAATCATTTCATAATCTTTCACATATCTCTCCATTTCATTGGCACTAGTGGCCACAATTGTAATATCATTCTTGGCACGTCGGCCGTATTCATAATTCATACTCACCCCTATAACTTTCAAGCGTTACCATGAATTATCATGAATAAGAGAATTTCAAATCAAGACTTTAATCATACATATGAACAAACAAGAGTCTTAAGCACATTGTGTTTCTCTTCCACTAATAGGCATACCAACTTGCAATTGAAACATGATTTTAAATCACAACACCTTTGGTACATTGATCATGCTAGATTACATTCTCGGAGGGAATCATGATATGATAGGAACATTTGGAACGCATTTTGAGTATATTCATCTTTCATCACAACACTTATTTTAGAATAATCAAATCTATTAGGGAGGACACAGACCATGAGAAATAAGAAATTGAGCCAATCATAATTGCAACATACGAGGACATCATGGAAATCAATTCTACAAATGGAGTTTAGCCAGTATACTTCGCTTGAGCTCCCTTAAATTACTACGACATTTCGGAAATCCTAGCAACTTCAATCTATTAGAAACATGAAAAATTTGAACTATAATTAGGAAGATACTCGGGGTTTCAGCTCATTTGAGTATTTTATCAAGCACTAGGTATGCATTAAGGTTTCAAGGTCCTTCTATGGTGGATTCCTTTACCCCACAATTAATCCCCACTTTAATAGGCCACCCATAAATACTCCACAACCTTCCCACCAGCTTTATTAGTACATGCATGCATAAATAGCACCTCTTATTCTCAAAACCTTCTTCCCCATTACCTGTTCCCAATCCAAATTTCGAAATTCAAGGCTAGCGCTAGAATCTTACTTGTTGGATGAAGGCCTTTTGAGTTATCCTTGTGAATTCTTCCAGACTTGAGCAAAGATTGATGAACAAATAGCTTAGAAATTCTTCTTCTCACTCTAAGACCACTTTCCTCTCTCTAAAATATCAGTTTGAACCTTCTAAAATGACCCCTAAGGTTGTTTTATGAAAATGAGGTCGGGTTCTAATACAAGAAAATGGTCTCTCTGAACTCAACTTTGCTGTCGCAGAGTGCACCGTACATCAGGTCTGCTGCCCGCAAAATGGACAGTAGAAACGGTCCCAAAAATTGGGTTGGTCTGGTCCAGTTTGCGGTCAGGTCTGCGGCCCGCATATCAAATGTGTGGCCGCAGAATGGACCGCAGAATTTCCCTCCTCAAAATCTTCATGCTGGTTTTGGGGATGGATGTGCGGCCCGCTAAATGATTATGCAGTCGCATAGTTGACCACAAAACAACCTCCAAAATTGGCACATTTCTCTGCTTCGTTCTACGGCGGATCTCCGGTCTGTAGATCAGTTATGTGATCGCATAATGGACCGCAGAAATGCCATGTTCTACAATCCTCAAATACATTAGCCTACCTCGGCATCATGAAACCCCAAATTTTAGGTGAATTTTTACGGGGCCTTACATTCTCCCCCATTTAGGATCATTCGTCCTTGAATGAGGGTCAGGATCCGCCATTAGCATCCAATATGACCCAACTATTACTTCACACCAGCAGTTCCAAATTTTGACTAACTCCCTAAATTTCAAAAAGTTTTGCTAGAGTCTCCCCTGTAATTGAGCCTATCCACCTGCCAGAGAATCCCAAAACCAGTCCTAACATCATAAACATAACACAACGACGTAAAAATCAATGGAAACAACACCGGCCACAATGCCATAAACATTACATTACCAAGAAGTAGTATCCTTAACATAAACTGTACAGGGGAAACATAATTTGTAGAAAGTTAGCTTTTAACATCATGGGAAGAATAACTAGCCATTCAAACAAATGAGGATGCTTTTTCTTCATCTCTTACTTGGCTTTCCAGGTGGCCTATTCGACCTGTTAGTTTCTCCATAACACTTTCACAAAGGTAATCTCTTTGTTTCTCAGCTTTCGGACTCGCCTATAAAGAATGGGAACTACACTTTCTTCATAAGTCCTCATTAACATCTATATTCTCAATCGAAACAATAAGCGACGGATCTCCAACCACCTTCTTCAACATGGTTACACGAAACACCAGGTGCACTAAAGACATCTCTAGAGGTAGTTCAAGCTTGTAAGCCACCTGACCAAGCCTCTGAATGATTCTTTACGGTCCCACATACCTCAGACTCAACCTTCCTTTCTTACCAAACCACATTATACCCTTCATGGGGGAAACCTTCAAGAATACTCAATCATCCTCTTGGAACTTTAAATCCCAACGACATACATCCGAATAGGACTTTTGACGACTCTGTGTAGTTTTCAACCATTCCTTAATGAACTTAACCTTCTCCATAGCCTGATGCATGAGGTTTGGCCCTATCAACTTCACTTCCCCAATCTCAAACCACCCAACGGGAGATATATATCTCTTGCTATATAGAGCCTCGAACGGTGCCATCTGAATGGTAGCATGATAACTGTTATTGTAGGCAAATTCTATGAGTGGAAAATGATTATCCCAGCTACCTTGAAGTCAAGAACACAAGTGCGCAACATATCCTCAAGCGTCTGAATGGTCCGCTCTGCTTGCCTGTCGGTCTGTGGATGAAAAGTTGTACTAAGATTCACCTAGGTACCCAATCCTTGCTGAAATTTCTTCCAAAATTTAGCTGTGAATTGTGCCCCTCGATCGGAGTTAATAGAAACTGGAGAGCCATGCAACCTGACTATTTCCTTGATATAGAACTGAGCATACTGTTCCGCCGTGTCGGTAGCCTTAACAGGTAAGAAGTGTGCTGATTTCGTGAGTCGATCCACAATCACCCAAATCGAGTTAATCTTTCGAGGAGTGCAAGGTAGTCCTACCACAAAGTTAATATTAATAATCTCCCATTTTCACATTGGAATTTCTTTGTTCTGTGCCAACCCACCAGGCCTTTGATGTTCGACATTTACTTATTGACAATTTGGACATCTTGCCACAAAGTTCGCTACATTCCTCTTCATATCATTCCACTAGTAGGCTTCCTTAAGATCATGGTATATCTTCGTAGATCCTGGGTGCACGGAATACCTGGAAGTGTGACCCTCGGTCATTATTCTTTCCCAGAGACCCCATCTACATTAGGAACACATATCTCCCTTGGTACCTTAGTGTACCATCATCCATGCCAAGTGAAAAGCCATGGTCTAATGTTTGTGAATCCCCTCCTTCAATTGTACCAACAATGGATCATCGTATTGCTTCTCCTTGAATTCAACAACAAGCGATGATTCAGCCCTATTTTGCACAACCACTCCTCCATCACTAGAGTCCGCAAGACGAACTCCCAAACTAGCCAACTGATAAACCTCCTTGGCCAACAACCTTTGATATGCCTCCAAGTGAGCCCAACTACACATAGATTTCTGGCTAATAGCATCCGCCACAACATTAGCCTTTCCTGGATAATAGAGGATATCGATGTCGAGTCCTTGAGTAACTCAAACTATCTTCAAAGCAAAAACCACCGCCGCGAGCTTTAAGTCATGTGTTGGATAGTTCTTCTCATGATTCTTGAGTTGACTAGAAGCATAAGCGATCACCTTGCCATGTTGCATTAATATACACCCTAGTCTGATTCTTGAAGCATCACAATATACTACAAACCCATCCGTACCCTCTAGTATGGTCAACACCGGTGCCATAGTCAATCTTAATTTCAACTCTTGGAAGTTCTTTTGACAAGCATCTGACCATTGGAACTTAACTGCCTTCTGCATCAATTTAGTCAACGGGAAGGCAAGAGTAGAGAACCCCTCCACAAACTTTCGGTAATACCCAGCTAAGCCTAAGAAACTGCGAATCTCTATTGGTGTTGTAGGCCTCAGCCAATTCTTCACAGCTACGATCTTCTGCGGATCAACCTTAATTTCTTCTCTATAGATGACAGGACCCAAGAATGTGACAGATTCAAGCCAAAATTCACACTTTGAAAACTTCGGATACAACTTGTGCTGATATAGAGTCTGCAGAACTTCCCTAAGATAATCGACATGGTCCTCTCGACTTCGTGAATATACAAGAATATCGTCAATGAACACTATCACAAAGGAGTCAAGAAAAGGCTTGAAGACTCGATTCATAAGATCCATGAAAGCTGCCGTGGCATTTGTTAGCCCAGAGTACATTACTAGAAATTGGAAGTGCCCACATCGAGTCCTGAAAGCTGTTTTAGTAATATCCTGCTCCCTGATCTTCAATTAGTGATACCCGAATCTTATATTAATTTTGGAGAAGTACTTGGCACCCTGCAATTGGTCAAACAAGTCATCTATCCTTGCAGCGAGTACTTATTCTTGATCTTGACTTTGTTGAGCTACCGATAGTCAATACACATTCTCAGTGACCCATCCTTCTTCCTTACAAAGAAGACCGGTGCGCCCCAAAGTGACACACTCGGCTGGATGAAACCCTTTTCTAGCAAATCCTTCAATTGTTCCTTTAGCTCCATCAATTTTGCCGGTGCCATTCTTTAGGGTGGAATAGATATAGGCTGCGTGCTTGGCATCACATCAATTCCAAAATCAATCTCCCTGTCTGGTGGGATCCCAGGGAGCTCATCCGGAAAAACCTTCGTAAATTCATTTACAACTAGTACAGTCTCAAGTGTAGGTGCCTCAGAATCAGTGTCAGTAACTCGAACTAAATGGTAAATACACCCCTTGTTGATCATCTTCGTGGCCTCAAGGTATGAAATAAACCTACCCTTCGGCACCAAATCATCCCCCTTCTTTGATAAGTGGCTCATTCGGAAAATCAAACCTAACGGTTCTGGTTTGGCAATCAAGCTTGGAAAAACATGAATAAAGCCAATACATCCCCATTATTACATCAAAATCAACCATCCCCAACTCAATGAGATCGGCCATGGTATCCCAACTATGCATTGTGACAACACAATCCCTATAAACCCGCGCGGCCATAATAGACCCACCAACCGGAGTAGATACAGAGAATGACTCATGAAGTTGTTCCGGTTCTATCCCGAATTCCATAGCAACACGAGGAGTGACATAGGACAAAGTGGAATCGGGATCAATAAGTGCATGCACATCATGGATATTAAATATACCTGTGACAATATCTGGAAAAGCCTCTAAACTCTGGCGACCCCTCAAAGCATAGAAACGGCTGGGTACTCCTGAGCTTTGTGCACCACCCCTAGATATACCATGCCCTGCGATTGCTGGAGTGCCTCGAGCTAGAGGAGGTGCTGCAGATGTAGTGGCTGCAGAACTGGCTGGGTACGCCGTACCCCTGCCCACACTCAGGCGGGACAAACGACAATCCATTTGAATGTGTCCCCTCATACCACACCTGTAGCATATGGTTTTCTCCATGAAGTAGGCCCCAAAATGCATCTTCCCACACCTAGGGCATGGGGGACTCTGCTGCTGCTTGAATCTCCCTCCAGGCCGACCCTGCTGGTGAGGTCCCCTGTTGCCTTGACTAGGCTTGAAACGACTCCACTGCTGCTGACGGGGCCCTGATGGCGGTGGACTAACCAAAGACTAAGCAAAGGACTGGGATGGACCTGATGACCCTCCCCTAAATAATGTCCTTTCACCACCACCACCAGAAGAACCACCAAAGTTGCCGGCAGACCCGGCCTTATTGCTACCCTCTCGCTCCATTTTGTTCTTCAATTTGCAGGTCTCCGTGGCTTGAGCAAACACCACCATCTTCCCATTGTTCATATTAGAATTCAAAGCAGCTGTAGCTGCCTCATTAATAACCAAGGGGTAGAGGCCCTGCACAAACCTGCGCACTCTTGCCTCCATAGTGGGAAACATGCAGATGGCATACTTGGACAACTGTGCGAACCTCATATGGTACTCCCACACACTCATGCTACCCTACTTCAGGCTCTAAACTCACGGCACAGGCCGCCTCAGTCTCGACAGGTAAGAAATGGTCAATGAAGGCATCGACAAATTCACTCCACCTCGCCGGAGGGCTTCCCTTCTCACGGGAGTCCTCCCACATCTCAAACTAAGAATAGGCCACCCTTTTTACGCAGTAGGAGGCTAACTCCACTCCTTCCGTCTCACTAGCATGCATAGATCAGAGGGTCTCGTGCATCTCATCAATAAAGTCTTGGGGGTCCTCCTCAAGATCAGTACCTATGAACACTAGAGGATTCAGCTTAAGAAACATGTTCACCCTAGAACTAGCGGAATCTCCTTGCGAGCTGGAGGATGCAGGTGCAACATTCGATCTCTGGGCATGGGAAGCCATTATCTGAGCCAACATCTGCATGGCTCCCCTAAGATCCCCATCAGAAAAACCGAGACCACAAGCTAGAGCTGGAGGTGGAATAACTGCACCCTCAGTAGGAGTAGGGATTGGTGCAGTGTGAGCAGGAGTAGTAGAATCAGGCGGTGTAGTAGCTGGGGAAATATCCTCACCCAACGGGTACTCACCCATATCACCGGGAATAGAATCAATTGCCACTCCTGGGGTGACATTGGCTCCTTGGCCAGTTCTTGCTTTCTTCCTAGGTGCCATATACTGAAAATTAAAGCAATGCATGAGTTAGAGGAGGAACGATCTTACAATCAGCTGTATCGCACGATCTTGAACATCAAAGAAGAGTATTATTCCTAAATGCTCAAGTAGCTTCTTAATTATAGATGTGGTCAACAACACACTGATAAGAAGGACTCTACTAGACACGACTCTGAGACATCCTAGGACACTTTAAAACCTTACGCTCTGATACCACGCTTGTCACGCCCCAACCTCGGGGAGCGCGACTGGTGCCCAACCGAGATGACCCGGCCAAGCAAGCCTGTATAATGCCTTCTACCCAAACTCACCCATGAATAAAGAGAAGATATATTTCATTGATTAGACAATGAGAAGGTTACATGAACATTCCAAATTTCATTACCGTTAGAACATCTAAGATTTCCCAAAATATTACATTACACATTCATAGTTAAGAAGTGGAGACATATGATACAAATACAACATTTCTAATTTGATTTCCCAAAACAAAGGTACCACCCAGGCTATGTTTACGGAGCTTCTAATAGATGCAAAAGAGTAGCATGATGGTGCCGACAACAAGGCTCTGGCTATACCTCAAAATAATATACATACAGGACTAGAGATACAAGACCCCGAAATGAAATGGGCTTCACCAAATCAGCTAAGGAGAGGGTGTACTGCTATCACTGATCAATATCGCCTGCTGTGGAACCATCTGCATCCATTAAAGATGCAGCACCCCTGGCAAAGGTGATATTAGTACATATGGAATAGTACTAGTATGTAAAACTAAACACCCTCTTAATAGAACGAGTAACAGTAAAATGATAAGAAATCAATGAGAGCCTCAAATAGTATTAAAGTGCCAAATTAAGAGGAAGATTTTCAAGTAAGTTTCACTATTTTGAAGTTCGGAGATCTTTAGTATCGATACACCACGGTTCTTTTAGCATGGAATCCGATCTCAGCCCGATCGGCTAAGCCATCTCACCTCGAGTCATCCACACACAACACCACCATGTGGTAGCATGGCGTCCGATCTCAGCCCGATCGGCTAAGCCATCTCACCACAATGCCGTGTGGGTCGACATCACATCATATCTTACTAGCAATAATCTCATCCCATTTAAGGGGAAACATCTCAACACATCAATCTCACCCCATATAAGGGGAAACAATCGCATTACATCAACTCGGGGATTTACTCCTCTATCGCTCCTACACCGGCACGTGTAATTTTAGGGTTAGGTTATTTTGACCTACCCTTCCTCGGTGACTAAACGATACTCCCAAAGCATTTATTATTTAAAGGATTTACAAATCATTTCATAATATTTCACACGTCTCTCCATTTCATTGGCACTAGTGGCCACAATTGTAATATCATTCTTGGCACGTCGGCCGTATTCATATTTCATACTCACCACTATAACTTTAAAGCGTTACCATGAATTATCATTAATAAGAGAATTTCAAATCAAGACTTTAATCATACATATGAACAAACAAGAGTCTTAAGCACATTGTGTTTCTCTTCCACTAATAGGCATACCAACTTGCAATTGAAACATGATTTTAAATCACAACACCTATGGTACATTAATCATGCTAGATTACATTCTCGGAGGGAATCATGATATGATAGGAACATTTGGAACTCATTTAGACTATATTCATCTTTCAACACAACACTTATTTTAGAATAATCAAATCTATTAGGGAGGACTCGTAACATGAGAAATAAGAAATTGAGCCATTCATAATTGCAACTTACGAGGACATCATGGAAATCGAATCTACAAGTGGAGTTTAGCTAGCATACCTTGTTTGAGCTCCCTTAAATTACTATAATGTTATGGAAATCCTAGCGACTTCAATCTATTAGAAACATGACAAATTTGAACCATAATTAGGAAGATACTCGGGATTTCAGCTTGTTTGAGTATTTTATCAAGCACTAGGTGTGCATTAAGATTTCATGGTCCTCCTATGGTGGATTCCTTTGCCCCACAATAAATCCCTACTTCAATAGGCCACCCACAAATACTCCACAACCTTCCCACCACCTTTATTAGTACATGCATGCATAAATAGCACCTTTTATTCTCAAAACCTTCTTCTCCATTACCTATTCCCAACCAAAATTTTGAAATTGAAGGCTAGGGGTAGAATCTTACTTATTGGATGAAGGCCTTGCGAGCTATCCTTGTGAACTCTTCCAAACTTGAGCAAAGATTGATGAAAAAATAGCTTACGAATTCTTCTCCTTACTTTAGACCACTTTCCTCTCTCTAAAATATTAGTTTTAACCTTCTAATATGACCTCTAAGATTGTTTTATAAAAATGGGGTCGGGTTTTATAACCAGCAAATGGTCTCGTCGAACTCAACTTTGTGGTTGCAGAGTGCACCGCACATCAGGTCTGCGGCCCGCAAAATGGACCACAAAAACGATCCCAAAAATTAGGCCGGTCTGGTCCAATCTACAGATAACATATCAATTATGCGACCGCAGAATGGACCGTAGAATCTCCCTCCGAAAATTTCATGCTGGTTCTGCGATGGATGTGCGGCCCGCAAAACAATTATGCAGTCACATAGTTGACCGCAAATCAACCTCCAAAATTGGTCCATTTCTCTAATTCACTATGTGGCGGATCTGCGGTCCGCAAATCAGTTATGTGGTAGCATAATGGACCGCAGAAACGTTCTGTTCTGCAACAATCTTTCTGCAACTACCCAACGCTCTGCTCAACCCAAAAAGTCTATGCCCACAAATACATTAGCCTACCTCGGCACCCCGAATCCCCGAATTTTAGGTGAAATTTTACGGGGCCTTACAATACAATGTTGTAGTGAGACTACTGTTGCAAGACCATTTATTCTTCAAGTTACTATGCTTTGGCTGAAGCCTTCTTCCTTATTTTCTCAGTAAATCTTTCATTGTAATAATTAGGGAAGACCCTCTAACTCTCGTAAAGCTGCGATCTTATTAGATTGTATACCCCATAGAATTTTTGATGTTCTTACTCGCCCATAATTATCCTTAGTTACTTACCTCTGCGCCTTTGTGCACGGAGGGTTACTTCTGAACTAAATTTTTTTACTGTCTCCCTAGTGACATTCTCTTTTATTTTTGATACACTTACATGGAACCTTAAACTACCCCAATTCCTATCTGAATATTTCTCAAAGATCATGATGTCATATTTGTGGGACTAAATTCATTATGCTACGGTATACTATGTTTATCTTGCATAATCTGCTAATTTGTTTGTATCCTCTTAACTACTAACTACTCGTTGTTCCATTCTCTTATCTATATTCTGCGTAATCTCTCTTGGGTTGTTTCCTTTGTCCTTACTTACCTCTCGCACTGGCTCCTTATGTATCAAGTGTTTTTGGAAATTATTTATCACTAAAATCATGTGTTGGAACCCTTACTGCCCCTCCCTGGTGTCGTGCTTGCATAATGTTCCGGAGTCATAACATATTTGTAGGATCTGAATAAATGCTATCTCATTCCTTTTGTCTTATTACCACATTATTCCTTTACTATTCTATTGTTATCTCAATCACTTAACTCCGACATAATTCCATATCACACCATCTTTTCCCCTTTAGGGGAGTACTAACATTTAGAGATGTGAATATTTACCTATATATGTTTTACCCCTTCATGTTTGGCGTCTTTTCACATCTTCACAGACTCTTACTCGCCTTGCAGTAACCCTTTGTACCAAGAATAACTGAATTTCTTACGCACGAGGGTGACACCTACTGTAACTAGCATACTTAGTCCATTAAGCTTAACTCTGCTCATAGTGCTTGCTTCAGGGAAGCGTCTTCCTGAATGACTTTTAAAGGATATTCTTCTATTGTCCATTCTATTATTGCTAGAACGCGATTTCTTAAACTCTCACAATGTGGACTATCATCAAATCTTCCGATCCCTAATTCATGTTAGATTTATCTTGTTTACTAGCCTATGTCGATTTCTATTACCCCGGGGTGTCTAACTTAGCCTTCTGGTAACTACGTTGGAGTCGCCAACTCATTTTCTTGAAATGAGGATATGACTTTACGGATTATAATATTTTATATTCTCAAGGCCTATCTCTTTTTGTCTTTTCCTTCACTTGACTATGGACTCTATCATATTGTCATATTTTGATTTACCGTTATCTCCCATTTATCACATCTTACTCATAATACTTCAATGGCTATCTTCTTATTCTCCTGCTACTATCTTTGTCTATTACCTTATTCTGAAAACTTCAACAAAATATTCTTTCACTTTTATCTCCCCTTCCTCCATCTCACTGGCTCTTCGGGTCGCTTAATATTCTCTTTTTACTAGGGGCGGGAGTCATACAAAGGTAAATATTTATCCCTTCTACGATTCCACTACATGTCTCTGATCTTTATGAACGTTCTAATATTCATATCTGACTGTACTATTCTAGAGTGCACCATCTGGTATGCAAGATCCAATAGGGCCTCAAACAGGGCCATGTCTACGAATGCCCTTACCTGCTGCTGTATTAGCCATCTGGCTAGCTGTAATTTTTCTAACTGAAAGCATCTCTATATCATTAGAAAACATAAGTCTTGGCTCGAACTCTTATAACTCAGCTCTATAGCACGATTTAGATTTGAAAGAAGGGTAACAGACTCCTAAATACCTTGTAGCTTCCTGTTTATATAATGTGGTGCACAACACATCTATAAACAAGGCTCTACTTGACACGGCTTGTAGACTCCCTAGGATAGAACTGCTCTGATACCAAGTTTGTCATGTCCCAAAGTTTAAGAGTCGTGACCGGCACCCGGTGCCATAATCGGCCCAAGCTTACCACTTTGTAATTGTGAACTCTAGCAGGGTAACCCTCAATTTTGGCCGACGAGGTCTACCTGCAAGGTGACAACACCAATCAAGGTCGACGAGGCCACCATGAATGTCTACAACCAGCAATACCAAACTAATAAGTATACTGGGCTGGCAAGGCCACAATACTGAGATATAAAATATATAGGACTCGTCTACAAGCCTCTTGAGATAACTGAACTTTGTCATGGTCGGGACAGGACCTCGACCTACCCATTAAACCTGTATATATAAAATGGACTTCAAGGTCTAGACCTGGTAATTTCGAGAAAGTGCAGCTTACCAACCAAGCTGTTGTTTGACTCTGTCTACTGGGAAGTTCTATCCAGCTGTCTATCAGGACATGCCGACATGAAATGCAGCGTTCCCGACAAAAGGGAAAAAATGTACTGAGTATGCAAGGCAATAGAATAACTGAAAGTTGAAACTCAACTGATAGTATAATAACTGAAACTTACTGGGAGTCAATGATAATCCAAAGATATGCTTACCTGCTGATGTTGACTCAACTCTCTCAATATAGAAAGTAAAATAGTTGTCCGACCCTATAAGGCTTGGTACGTGTAACTGCTCTGCCGTAGTAGGCTCGCTCATAGGCGC
The DNA here is from genome assembly GCA_002018475.1 of Nicotiana obtusifolia. Taxonomy (NCBI): domain Eukaryota; kingdom Viridiplantae; phylum Streptophyta; class Magnoliopsida; order Solanales; family Solanaceae; genus Nicotiana; species Nicotiana obtusifolia. Next base: position 38,544 of record MCJB01048575.1, read on the forward strand.
TCGGCCATACCACGCTCTGTATCTCGGCCATTATGGGCTCGCTCATAGGAGCTCGACCACATTAGGCTCAGTATATAACTTACCATCTAATCAGAGGTTGCCCAATAGGGGCCTGCCCACCGATTATAGCTCGATGGTGGTGAAAATACTATAATAGTGTGTGTATGTATGTATATATATATATATATATATATATATATATATATATATACCCTATGCTCTCTTGACTAGAAGAAGACAATACTTAACTAAATATAATGTCCTGATAAGGGAGAATTCTGTAACTTATGAGACTAGGATAATGTACATAAATCCAGGAATATGAACTTCTCATTACGTCTCGTTATCAAACACATGTAGTTATGAGATCATGCCAAAATGAAGGAAGGGTTTAGCCTTAACATACCTTACCACAGTCTATCCGATAACCACGTTGAACGCGTCTCATTTCACCTTAATCTACAACAACGATAACAATATTATCATCAAGTTACCGAAGGTACAATTATCGCACAATGAACGATAAGCTTATTTTATATTAAAACGGGCAGCATCTCCCCTATAAACTTTACTTCCTCCAAATTCTAGAGAAAACACCAACAACACAAGAACACACAATAACATATATGTAAATCATTTTCAAACATTATATCCATAACAAAATACCACAAAATAGCCCAAGACACCTCAATCTCTTCATATGCAAAACGACCGCCATAGTAGTGTCAACCAATCTGAAAAGGTTACTATGAACGACCAGCCAACCACCCCGCCTTTTTGTGGTGTTTCTCCACACTCTTGATCCTCCAAAAATCCATAAAATAGTAGCAAAACACAAAATCCAACAACAACACAAAAAATCCCACAAACAGTCCACTACATATTGAATAACTCAAACTCACGGCTTCTGATCACCGTCCTGTGAGTTCTTACAATTGTAGAAAAAATTTCTATTCTTTTCCAGCAGAAAAAATGGATAAAATAGAGCATTATTCTTACCTTATTTTGTGAATATCTTAGCTCCTATCTTGGTTCTTTAACCCTTAGGTTTTTCCTCCAACTAGAACTTGAAAAAAAGAGAAAATCAATTAGGGTATGTGTTGAATTTTCGGGAGACTTTTGGAAGGGCTTATCTCTGGTTTTTAATCTCTATAATGATTCTGAAATATGAAGGAAAAAAGACCTTGAAAGGTCTCTTTGGCCGACCCGAAATAGCCCCCTTTTGGACATATTTAGTCCTCTCATTTAAGCAAGTAGGTGATACACCTACTTGTCACTTATGCCGTCTGCGTAGTCTCGCCAAAACACATATATCTCTCTATTTTGATGTCATATTCACAAACAGTTTAATGTGTTAAAAACTAGACTGATAGATCTTCAATTTGATAAGTGGATCACCCTGTAACTATAAGTATACTGCGAGAAAAACTCAAGTACATTTTACCTAAATTTCAGCATATTTTTGAATGTAACTCATGATGACCTTTGCCAATTTTTTTCCACAACTCCCTTGACTTCAAAACATAACACACGACTATCATAAGAATAAAATAACTCATAACATTACCTTTTTATCATGTTGGGCACCCTAGTCTCACCCCAAAAGTACATGTTATAACATTCCCAACTTGTCGACTTTCGGCAAAACTTATTCTCTTCAATTCGTTTAGCTTCTAAGTCTTTCAACCCTCTTGGTACTTGCAGTTCATGAGCTTAAGAATTTGTAACGTCCACGTTAACATGATTAACTTACTTTATGTACTTTCAAAGATGATCTTATTTTTGAGCTTTCATCAGTTGACATACGACGTACGTTTCCGCAACCACCCCACTTCCCTTCCTTAGATTCAATCCTTGATCATTTCCCTTCATCAACCAGACAAACGACCAGTAGCCCAACCAATGTTACTATAAATCCCGCAACTTAAGTTATGCCACCAGTAACCCCTGCAAATCCACCAAACCCTCCTATACACGCACACTATGTCCTGAATTATGTCCAAACATTACAAAATCCACTAGGCACCACCAATTTAGTACCCCTCCTCGTGCTATTGTAACTGTTGCCAACAATCACACTCAGCACATACCTGCGGCACACAGTGCCACATATGAGCGATATGTTCCACCTGTATATTCTACCTCAAAGCCTACCTTTACCGTACCCGTCACGGTCAGAGTGCCCTATGAGATCGACCAATATGCTGAGATGGAGAAAGAAGAAAAATACAAGGAAGAGGAGTCAGTGTCGGAACAACTGCGAGTATTGAGAAAACAGATGAAGAATCTCCAGGTTTCTCGTCGGAGGGAGAGCCTGGATTATGAGAACCTATGTATACATCTCAATGTTGACATGCCCGTAGGGTATAAGCCTCCAAAGTTTGACATTTTGAATGGAGCGGGTGATCCCCATGCTCATTTGAGGGCCTGCTATGACAAATTGGTTGGAGTGGGAAGAAATGAAAAGCTAAGAATGAAGTTGTTTATAAGGTGTATGACGGGAGACACGCTTACTTGCTATACTCGGCAAAACCCCAGGAATTGGAGACAGTGGCAGAACACGGCGAAGGATTTTATGGATCACTTCATATTTAATACCGAGATCACTCTAGACAGGTTCACTTTGGTGAATTTGCAGACAAAACCCTCGGAATCATTTCAAGAGTACGCTCCCTGCTAGAGATTAGAAGCTGTCAGGACCCAACTTCCATTGGATGATAACGAGTTACCACGTATTTTATCCGGGCCCAAGTTGGTTAAAATGGGAGACTCTTTGGGAGAAGGTATCAAGTGAGGAAATTTATAGTCAATAGCCACGCTAAAAGCTGATAACAAGGCTATACAATCTGGTTCCATAGGCAGTGGGAAGAAGAAGGGGGAGGAAGTAAAGGCAATCGTCCCCTACTATCAGTCAAGTCCTCCTCGCTAAACCAACTCTTACCCTACAAACAGTCATCCCCCACATCAATCCACCTATGCCCTAGTATATAACACCCAACCATACTACAATGCTCAACCCTACTACAACCCGCCCCAGGCCAATACACATCCAAACCCACCACGATCATATGCCCCAGTCCAAACCACCACCTACCAAAATAGACCTGCCTATGTACCCCGGACACGCCCAAACATTAAGGAAAGAAATCCAAGAAACATCAGTCCAATCGCCGAACCTTTAGCCCTTGTTTGAAAGATTGAAGAGATTCAGACTGGTATATCAAGTGGAAGGAAGAATTCCTGACCAACCCTCCAAATATTTTGGTGCAACCAAGCATTGCACCAACCATTCAGGTGTTCCTAGGCATGACACTGAGGATTCCTATAGGTTGAAGAGTGGGATAGAACAGCTAATCAAGAGTGGAGCTATCTAATGTATCCCAGCCCTACCTAATGTAAACTGTAGCTTATTTCCAAACCATATGATTTAAGGGGCAAACACGATTGCATTGCATGACGACTATGAGTTAAAAAGGATCATTGTTACTATCGGGAATGCTGAAGTTGCAAGAACACCACCTAGGGCAACTCCATTGATCATTGTGCAGTTGAAACCTCTTGCGATGGTTCAGACATATCAACAGCGGTCCACCAACACTGCTAGAGATGAGGGGAATCAAGAATACAACACAGTTCCATGGACATACCAACCAAAGGGAAAGGGCAAGTTGACAGACACCGCAGCTACTTATGGGATGACTAGGCCAGGAAGGTGTTACGCTCCAGAAGAGATGAATCGAGGGAACCCTAATAGGGAACTGAACCAATGAAGACACATAACAGATGCAGAGGCGGCATAGTTTTTGAGGAAGATGCTGATTAAAGAGTACTCCATAGAGGAATAGTACAGGAAGACCCCCGCCCACATATCAATCATGGATTTTTTGATGAGCTCGGACACCCATAGGATGCTTTGGTGAAGGTGCTAAGCGGAGTAAGTGTGCCAAGCAATACTACTAGCGAGGCGTTAGAGGCAACTATTAGGAAGATTGTCAAAGCAAACATGATTTCCTTTTGGAGGAATGAACTTCAAGCGGAGGGTATAGATCATAACAAAGCTTTGCACATCACAATCAAGTATGGGGACAAATCGTGTCTCGAGTGCTTGTCGATGAAGGATTTGGAGTAAACATTTGCCCATTCTCTACTCTACGAGAATTGGGTATTTATTTGAGGGAAGTGAAAGGAAGCCATGTAAGAGTGAGGGCTTTCGATGGGTCACAAAAGGATGTCATCTGAGAGATCTACTTAGCCTTATAGATTGGACCAGTTGAGTTCCAAATATTCTTCCAAGTGATGGACATTTCGTCTTCATACAATTTGTTACTGGGAAGTCCCTAGAACACATGGCAGGGGAAATTCCTTCCAATCTTCATCAGTGTATGAAATTCGAGTGAGATTTCCAGGAGATTGTGATACACGGAGAGTAGAGCCGGTCAGCTTACTTGGAGCATGCGGTTCCTTTCATGGAGGGATTAGATGGGGTCACCTTTCATGCGGTCGAGATCATGCAAGCAACATAAATGGAGAAGAGTGAGTAGGTGCATGGTATGCAGTCACCGTACATGTCCAAGATGGCAATGCGAGGGATGATGAAGTACAGACCAGGGACTGGGCTGGGAGCTCGATCAGATGGGATAACAGAGCCAATCGAACCAAAAAGGGCATAAAGGTACTACCAGCTTGGGGTATCCACTTGCAATTGGAAGAAACTATAACGGTAACCCTGAAAAGAAGGTTTTCATATAAGAGCGTGGGCCCGGTCAAAGCTCACCACCAGAGGATGACATCATCGATGGGGAGTGATGATTGTTCATGACCATGATCGAGGAATTTTACGGCAAATTTGATATCAAGACACAGACCATTCGGGATGCCGAACCAGGAGACCTTGTAGAATTGGACCGCCAGTCCATATCTGGTTCATCGGGAGTGTTGGTAGCGTGGAATTGTAGTAATTTTGGGAAACTCATGGTCAATTGAGGCGTGAACCGTGTATGTACCTTTTTGTTAAACTGTCTCTTTGAATGCTAAGATATTCTTTTTGACAAAATAAAAGAATTATTTTTCCTAAAGTCATTGCAAATTCATCTTTGCCTTTATTTATAATTAGTTATTCTTTTTTATAGGAACTCGCGTTCTATGATTATGACATGTAATGAAGCACTTGAGCAACATCCATACTATGAATAGTATGGCGAGAGTATGATTCCTGAAAACCTCCCGCAAGAGATTGAGCGGCTAGAGAGCCAGAAGAAGCCCAACCTCGAAGAAACAAAAGTAATTAACTTGGGAAGTAAAGAAGATGTGAAAGAAACCCGAATCATCATCCATCAGTCAAGCATAAACCCAGGAAATTCAAACCAGATTTGAGTTTCGGGATAAAGGAAGAAGTCACCAAGCAGATAGAAGCGAATGCGGTGAGAGTCACCAATTATCCTACATGGTTGGAAAATATCATACCGGTATAGAAGAAAGATGGGAAGATTAGGATATGTGTGGACTATCAAAACCTTAAGAAAGCCAGTCCCAAGGACGATTTTCCACTACCAAATATCCATATCCTTATCGACAACTACGTGAAACATGAATTGCATTCTTTCATGGATTGTTTCGCCGGATACTACCAAATTTTAATGCACGACAAGGACATGGAGAAGACATCGTTCACCACACCATGTGGAGCTTATTGCTATAGGGACATGCCATTTGGTCTCAAGAATGTTGTTGCTATCTATATGAGGGCCATGATGACCCTCTTTGACGACATGATCCACAAAGATATTGAGGTGTATATGGATGATGTCATCATCAAGTCTCAGAAGAGTGCAGATCATTTGAGTGACATAAAGAAGTTCTTTGAATGATTGCAGAGGTACAATTTAAAGTTGAATCCTTCGTAGTGTGAATTTGGAGTCCTTGCAGGAAATTTGTTAGGATTCATCGTCATCAGAAAGTGGATAGAGCTAGATCCCTCAAAGATCAAGGCCATTTAGGACTTGCCTCCACCCAAAAGCAAAAAGAACGTGATGAGCTTCCTTGGCAGACTAAACTACATCAGCAGGTTCACAGCCTAGTCAACAAAATCTGCGAGACAATTTTCAAATTTTTGAAGAAAGATGTCACTACAAAGTGGATAGAAGAATGTCAAAAAGCTTTCGACAGGATCAAGGAGTATTTGTCGAATCCGACAGTTTTAGTTCCTCCTAAACCGGGGAAGCCGCTGATCCTGTTCTTGTTCATCTTAGATAATGCATTCAGATGCGTGTTTGGAAAACATGATGAGACTAGAAAAAGGGAGCAAGCTATCTATTTACCTGAGTGATAAATTCACACCGTACGAAGCCAGATACACCTTATTACAGCGGAACTACTGCGCTTTGACCTGGATTGCTCAGAAGTTAACACACGACCTATCAACATATACCATACATCTAATATCCCGACTCGACCTGCTCAAGTATATCTTCCAGAAGCCAATGCCTACAGGAAAGTTGTCTATATAGCAGATTCTTCTCAGTGACTTCGATATTGTGTACGTGACACAGAAAGCTATCAAAGGTCAAACATTGGTCGATCATCTCGCAGAGAACCCGGTGGACAAAGATTACGAGCCACTCACCATATGTTTCCTAGACAAAGCAGTGTTGTTCGCAGGGGAGGACATTTCTGAGTCATGACAAGGGTGGAGATGTTATTTGGTGGAGCAGAAAATTTCAAAGGTGTGGAAATTGGGGCAGTCCTAATTTCTGAGTCGGCACAGCATTATCGAGCTTTAGCAAAAGAGAAGATTCCCTTACACAAATTATATGGCGAAATATGAGGCATGCATCCTTGGAATTAGGATGGCAGTCAACATGAACATCAAGGAACCTTTTGTCATAGGGGATTCTGATTTGCTAATACATCAAGTTCAGGGTGAATGGACCACCAAGAATGTCATGATCCTTCCATACTTGCACTGCTTAAAAGAGTTGTGTAAGATGTTCACCAAGATCGAGTTCAAGCATGTTCCTAGAATCTAAGCTGAGTTCGCCGACACTCTTACAGCTTTGTCATCTTTGATCCAGCATCTGGACAAGAATTACATTGACCCATTCGAGATGGAGGTTCGAGATCAGCATGCATACTATTTCCATGTATATGAGAGCTAGATGGTAAGCCTTGGTACAACAACATCAAAAGGTTCCTCGAAGTAAGAGAATACCCAAAAAATGCCACCAATGGTCAGAAGCGAGCATTAAGAAGACTAGCAAATCACTTTTTCCTTAACGGGAAGTCCTTTACAGGAGGACCCCAAACTTGGGTCTGTTAAGGTGTGTCGATGTTGCTGAAGCAACGCGATTACTGGAAGAGATACATGTAGGAACGTGCGGGCCTCACATGAACGGTTACACTATAGCCAAAAAGATTTTAAGAGCCAAATACTTTTGGATGACCATGGAAACTAATAGTATCTGCTACGTGAAGAAGTGTCACTAGTGCCAGATTCACGGGAATTTCATCCCTGTTCCACCTAATGAGCTGAACATAATGGGTTCACCTTGGCCATTCGCCACTTCGGACATGGATGTGGTTGGATCTATAGAACCCGCTGCATCAAACAGACATCATTTCATCTTGGTAGCCATCGACTAATTTACCAAGTGTGTCGAAGCCTCTACAAATAAAGTTGTCACGAAAAAAGTGGTGGCATATTTTGTCGGGCAATAACATAGACTGCAGATTCGGGATATCGGAGTCAATCACAACTAACAATGCAACCAATCTCAACAGCAATCTCACGAGGGAGATCTGTGAGAAGTTAAGGATCATCCACCATAATTCTACAGACTACAAGCCACAAATAAATGGAGCAATTGAAGCGACCAACAAAAACATCAAGAGGATCTTACAGAAGATAGTGGACAATCACAAGCAACGACACGGGAAGTTGTCCTTTGACTTACTGGTTTACCGTACCACTATGAGAACATCTACTGGGGCAACGCTATACATGTTGGTATATGGAACATAAGCTGTGATACCCGTAGAGGCCGAGATACCATCTTTAAGAGTCATCCAGGAAGCCAAACTAGATGATGCATAATGGATACATGTCAGGAAAGAACAACTCATGCTCATTTGATGAAAAGACAATGGACGCAATTTGTCATGGTCAGCTGTATCAAAATAGGATGGCCAACACATTCAACAAAAAAGTTAAACCTAGGAAGTTCACACCGGGGAAACTAGTGTTGAAGAAGATACTTCCCCATCAGAAAGAGGGCAAGGGAATATTCGCGCCAAACTGGCAGGGTCCTTATGTGGTCCATCGAGTATTGTTAGGAGCTAGCAGAAATGAATGACAGAGTCTACAGAAAGCCCATAAATTTAGAAGTAGTGAAGAGATACCACATTTGAAGATAATAGGATTAGGGTTTTTTGTTTTGTAACTACACCTGACCTGACTTTTCACGGTGGGATACGTAGGCAAACCACGTAGGGTCTAGTGTCTCTCCCCCTTTGTAATATAAAATCATAATATCATTTTATATGTGTTTGGAACTACGCCACGACTTGATTTCCTTTGACAGGAATATGCAGGCAATCCACATCGGATTTAGTCGTAATTGAACTACGTTTTGGCCTGATTCATTTGGATAAGTAGGCAATTTGAGTAAGACGTGGCCACTTCTTTTCAATTTCTTACCATTTTGCATCCATTGAAATCGAACTAAGTTTTTGGCCTTATTCCATTTGGACATGTAGGCTGCTTGAGTCAGGCTCTGTCTTTCCGTCATAATTCATTCATAATTTTATCATCCTCGAACTACATTCAGACCTGATTCTGTTCGGATACGTAGGAAACCTGAAAAGTTTCGGTCATAACCCTAGGAAAGCCTTTGTAAATGCATTTGTTTAGATTAGGTCGTAGTCGTGATGACAAGAAGTTATGTCATTAGGGGCATATCCAAAAATGGTCATCAACTGGACTTAATCATCCAGAAACGATACTACTCGCGTCAGAGGGAATTTATAAACATGTCATAATCTGGAACACTAACATTCACCATTAAAGATAAATGATTTTCAAAATGTTTTCAGAAAATTCTACCCTTCCACCTACCGAACTTCATAGCATAACCAGCCAAATCTGGGGCAAGGCCAGGCCTACAATCAACACAAACCAACGGCCCCTACTAAGAATTTTTCTTTGAGTGCAGGACCTACAGGAATCAAAGGATACCAGAGCGCACCGGGAACAATGACGGACCCGCTACAATCTCATGAGCCCCTCTCTCTCCTTTGTTATGCAATTCATTTTCTTATATGGCTAAGAACTAACTTCAATTCAAGTATTCAGGAATCAAGTCTTCGATCCATTCGGAGCACCCTGAATATCGCAATCCATCTGCTATACCAATTGGAGCAGTTTGTACATATCGAACGGCCGGCTTCGCTAATTGGAGCCTTGTATGTAGCAAACTGTCTGCTCTACCAATCGGAGCACCTTGTACATATCGATCTACCAGCTTCGCCAATCAGAGACTTGTATATAGCAAACTGTTCGCTTCGCCAACTGGAGCATTTCGCATAGATCGCATCGTCACTCCACCATATCAGAGATTCCAAGTAGATAGTTGTAAAACTCGTTGCTGACTTCACCAATCGAAGGATGGACCATCCAATTCCACCATACATTTTGCCAATCGATGGCCACAAATTTGTTCTGTAGTTAAGAATATCTCTTGGGCGTGCTTATTTATTTCTCTTCTTTATCTTGAATGTTTTGACATTTTATTTATGCATCTTACAGGCATTGTTACATTCAAAGTCATCTACTCCTATCGCGTGGAGATACTCCCATCGTGCGGAGATTTTATATTTAAATGAAACTACTCCCATCACGTGGAGATACTCCCATCGTGCGAAGATTTTAAATTCAAAGTCATCTACTCCCATCGCGCGGAGATATTCCCATCGTGTGGAAACTTAAATGCTCCGACAAATGCGGAACGGTACACATCTCGCTAATAATCAAGTCAAATTCAAAGGCTCATTCCTGGCATCCCAAACAATGCTCCAAAGCTCAGAGACTTCAAATTGAAACATCCCGTCGCCTTGAGATCCCAAATAACGGCTAGCCGCCAGCCATGCATCATTATTCCTGCATTATTTACATCATATCTTAACGTATTTGCATTATGACATATGGGTATGTGTGTATCTTCTTTTGTAGGTTCAAACACTACAACATGGAACTTCTTCTAAGTAGCAAACCAAGTTACACCTCTATGAGGAACAACAAACTTATAAGCGAGCCGAGGATCCAAACTCCAACTCAATCCGATTAGTAGAACTCCAAAATTGTCAAGTTTTTCAAGTCCCATAATCAAGCGACCATCCGTGGAGTCACTCTGTGTCCCAAGATCTTCCGGTCTTGCAGTATCATCATGACATGATACTGGGACAACTCTTGCAAGCACCATCCTCTCCAAATCATCATTCCAGAACTACATGAAGCCTGATTCTCGTCAAGCCCGAGTTATGTAGGCGATTCAAAGCCAGAATTCGGCCCCTAATCTCACAACTCATAATCTTTCCCAAATCCATATACCATTCCTGCAATACATGCATAGAGTCGGGACAAATTTGATTTTGAGTCAATTCCTTTGCCCGCAAACTCTTTCATCGTCTTCGGTCAAAGAAGGGTAGCTGTTGACGACCAATTTTGACCATTCCTTTTAAAATTAAATTATTTATGCTTAATAATTTACAATAAATATGGTAAAATATTTTCTAATAAATAATACCTATTTTTTTTTAAATATAATAGGAAATAATAATTACCAATGTTGAATTAGTAATTTGGTATTAAATATTTATGAATTATATTACTCCTACTATTAAGAATAATTCAAATAACCTTTATATTTTAACAAATAAGTGTTAATTAATTTAATAAATTAACCTTTGATTTTTAATTATATTGCTTTATTACTTTAATTAACCCGAAAGTAGTTTTATAATTTAATATATGAAGTGTTTAAGTAATTAGTCATAGTAATTTATAATATATTTGATGATTATATTGTATCACATTTAATTAGAATTAATTAAGTTAATCTTTAAAGGGTTTAAAATCACAAAAGACTACAATTGTAATTAACCTATTAAACTCAATGTGGCTGTGTGTTCAACTGTATTTCAGCCATTTTGGCCCAAAACACATAAGCCCAAACCTTTGACCCGGTCAAGATCCACATCCTCTGTCTCATGTTGGAAAACCATGCTATTATATCTCAGCCAATAACACCGTGCCAGGTCGCTTGTCTTTCTCACTCACAAAACAGACACAATGGATCTGGACTGTTGAGCCAAATCATCAATGGTCCACATTAATTCATATTTTCCTTTATTTGAAACCTTTTTCCAAACCCTACCATTGGATCATACAGATCCTGTGTTTTCCCTAATAACCATTTTATCAAATCTCACTTTCTAAAATATCGGAGCCGTTGATCAAGAGATCCAATGCTTAGATTCAGTCTTTCACTTTTAATACTTAGGGCCCAAGACCTACTCATTCTCAACCTACCCGGCGGCCTCTCTTTCCCAATTCTCTCTCTTTCTCTCATCCCTATCAACCCCGTCAATCACAAATCCTAGCAAAAATTTGTGCAAGGTTACAACATCAAATCCCAAATCACTCAATCTGTCCCCTAATATTTCAATTATCATCACTAAATTTCAAATCCCCCAAATTGAACCCTGGACCTAAAAGATGCTACTAAAAATTGCCTATTCTTCCTTGGGTCTTTTAAATCCATGGCATGCATGGTTGTTTATTTTTGATTTCATCATTGTTATTTTTTATCCAGAGGTCAAACGCAGTGACCTATGGTTATTAGGCCTTGACCGGTAGCCCAAAGACTCCAACGATCGACCCTTGTGCCCAGGTAATCTCTGCGATATTTTCATCTCTATTTGCTATTTATCACTCGACTGTTGTCACTTCCTACTACCAATTGGAACCCAAAAGCTTGAAGGCCACTATAAATAGGGCCTTAAATATTCTCACCAACCAGACATCAATACACCAAACATCGACTAAAAATACAAAGAGCATTAAAGGTTTAAGATTTTCTGTTGAGTTTAAGTCCAGTAGTTCCTCTATAATTTCTCTTTTCTTATTTTCATTCCTATTTGAGTTGGACCTTTGTGAGTTGGTAATTTTTGGTTTTGGGTTCTTAAACGGCAAAAATCAATTCCTACTTTGTTTGCTACTCTATAGAAGGTTAGTGTACACTTATCTTCTCTCTATCTTTGCAATTTTATATTTATGATGTTTTCTCTATTGATCACCTTTCATTTATGACATACATCAATGGTGTAAGACTGTGTTTGTTATATTCTTCTTTTACATGCCATTTTCATTGATTGAGCTAATAATTTCCTGATAAATCATGTTATTTGGTACTGCTAACCAATTTAAGTTGTCAACAAAATCCATCTCACATAACATAGCTAGATAAAAATATTTTCTGTATTGTTCCTACTCCTATGGATAAATCTTGCTGAACCTTTTGTCATCAGTTGAGCTAAAACCTTATGTTGATCCTATGTGTGTTCCATCACTGTCAGTTAAATGATAATTATACTACCATGTTAGCTAAATTAATCTAGTCATACTTTTAATCTTCTCCGCGTGTTGTGTTAAGACTTCACATCTGTTACACTGTGATATACTGATCCTTATGTGTGTGATGTTATGCCACATTATTTTATTTCAAAATTAAAATGATCCTCACTATAGCTTATGTCTTGCATTTGATCTGTCTGCTCTGAAGACCTTAGTTGACAGTTTTATTATTGAAATCATGTCTGTTCTGTACACTTAATGATTCATGGAGGGATGTCATTATAGAGAAACTATGTAATGAACCTTGTTAAGTATACTAGGAAAAATGTTCTCTGTTGATTCCTGTAATGAACTTGACACTTACACTCTCATGACTACTTGAGTTTTCTGCTACTACATTACTGTGATGACCCAGCCGGTCGTTTTGAGTATTGTAGCCTCATTCTCCCATTTATTTCTTATTCTATGTTCATTTTTATTGCGTGACTTGCCGGGGTTGTTGGTTTGGCTCTGGAGATGCTTCGGAATGAATTGGGATACTTAGTCCTAAAGTTGGAAGCCTGAGTTGAAAGAGTTGACCGGATGTTAACTTATGTGTAAATGACTCTGGAATAAAATTTTGATGGTTCCGATAGCTTTGTATTGCAATTTTGGACTTAGTAGTGTGTTCGGATATTGATTTGAAGGTCTGTAGGTGATTTTGGCTTGAATTAGTGAAAGTTGGAAAAATTAAAGTTTGTAGAGTTGAGATGTGTGTCTGAGAGTTGACTTTGTTCTTACCAGGTTCAGATTTTGGTTCCGAAAGTTGGAACAGGCCCCTTAGGTCATTTATGACTCGTGTACAAAATTTGAGGTAAATCGGAGTTGGTTTGATAGGTTTCGGCATCAATTGTAGAAGTTGGAAATCCATTAGTTTCATTAGGCTTGAATTGGGGTGCGATTCGTGTTTTGATCCATAAGTTCGTATGATATTTCAAGATGTGTTGGTATGTTTGTCTGGGGTCCCTGGCACCCCGGGGGTGCTTTAAATGAGTTTCAGACAATTTTCTTAACGTTTGAGCAGTTGATCTGATATCTGGTGTGGGCTTATTCACGTTCGCGACATAGGGACCCACGTTCGCGTAGTGAAAATATATGGCAAGAGGTTTTTGCCTTTTGCGTTGGCGTAGTGGGGATGTGTTCCTGAAGGCTTAGTGAGGCTGTGCATCGTGATCGCAAGCAGGGAGCCGCGTTCCCCAAGAAGAGAGGTAGGCTGGGGGTCTTCATGCATGAGGCCTACACGTTCGCGATGGAGGCTTCGCGTTAGTGATGCTTGGGGTCGTTTGGTCATCGCGTTCGCGACTGGGCACTCGTGTTTGCGTAGGAGGAAGTTTTGGCATTGCTTTCGGGGAAATGGCCTCATTTTTGCGAAGGAGGACATTTGGGTAGCAGATATTTAATTTCAAAATAGAGGGTTTAGGCCCATTTTTTATAATTTGAGCAAGAGATCGCGGTTTTGGGCGATTCTTGAAGTGATTTTCAAGGAGTTGATTGGGGTAAGTGATTCTAACTCGATTTTGGATACATGAATCTATCATTGTTTTTACAATTTAATTAGGGTTTTGGGTTGGAAAAATTGGGAAAAATTATAGAAACTTCAAAATCTATATTTTGAGGATTTGAAGGGCGATTTGAGGTCGGAATTGGATAATTTTTGTATGGTTGGACTCATTATTGAATGAGTGTTTTGGTTTTGTAAATTTTGTTGGATTCCGAAATGTGGGCCTAGGGCTGAATTTTTGACTTTGGTTAAAGAACTTAGCTTTATCATATGGAATCAATTCCTATAGCTTGTATTGATTGTATTAAGTTGTTTGTGACTAGATTCGAGTCATTCAGAGGCAGATTCGCGAGGCAAGGGCTTGTTGGAGTAGGGATTTTGCGCGGTTTGACGTAAGTAAAACTTCTAAACTTGTTTCTGAGGGTATGATTCCCTGAAATACAAGTTTTGTGGTTGTTATTGAGGTGACGCACATGCCAGGTGACAGGCGTGTGGGCATGCACCGTGGTAATTGTGACTCGATTGTTTCCGTGGTACTGTGTACTTATCAAACCTTGTTGTTATTCAGGTAATTCATATGTGTTAGATTAATTGAACTGCAATTCATGTTATAAATCATGTTTAGGCTATATGCTTATTCTGTTGGGACCCACGGAGGTCATTTCTGCTATTCAATTATTCGCTTAAATTGCAATTATGTACTTAGTCACATCTATCATTTGCATATCATATCCCAGTCTCTATTGTCATTTATTGTTACATTATGTATCATTTTTTGGGTTGTTGGCATGAGATTTGTGAGCCCAAGAGACTAGAGAGATTGATTACTAAGTTGGGGCCTGACAGTCGTGTTGTGAGTGAAGTTGTGGATCGGGCTGCACGCCACAATATGCCTTCTTGGCTTTATATATATTATTAATATGGATCGGTTTATCTATTGTTATGGGATTGGGCTGCACGTTGCAGCAAGCCATATTGGCTTTATATTAGCGCTTGGACAGGATCCGCACCTCCGGAGTTTGACATACCAGCAACGAGCGCAAGTATCATATAATGCTGAGTGATTGAGTGTTATTAGTGAGAGTTCTGGCAGTCAAATTTAGTACTTTGAGAGTGTAAGTACATGAGTTTATCATTATGATGCATTACATGTGATATGTACTTTTGACATGTAGATATAGAGACGTAACATTCCTTATATCAATCATTCTTAGCATATTTTATCAGTGTTGAGCTTAAACTGTAAAACTTGAAAGCATGTCTACATTTCTGTACTGTGTACAAACTAATTGAGATTTCTCTGAGTTATTACTGTCATTTTCCTGTCATACCTGTAATGTTATTATCTGGATTTGGGCTGTACATTTTTGAGCTCGTCACTATTTTCAGCCTAAGGTTAATCTTGTTACTTATTGAGTACATTGGGTCGGTTGTACTCATACTACACTCTGCACTTCGTGTGCAGATCCAGGTACTTCTGGGCACGGTGGTTGATAGACTTGGAGAATTTCTTGCTTGGAGACTTTTGAGGTAGCTGCTTTGGCGTCCGCAGACCTCAGCTCTCCTTCTTTTCAGCTTGTTTAGCACTGTTCTATCTTTCCAGATAGTTGTATTATAAGTTTTGACTATGTTGATATTTAGTCGCTTATGTACTCGGTGATAGCCAGATTTTGGGAATTCTATATTTGAGTCGCAGCTATTTCTTTTGGTTATTTATGAGATTTTTCACTGTTAAACTCAATATATCATGCTTTTAAATCAAAATGCGTAGTTATCTTTTTTATTTCGGGTTGCCTGGTACTGTGATAGGCGCCATCATGACATGTTGAGATTTGGGTCGTGACAATTAAGGATCGTTTGCACCTGAGTTTTCATCTGCCATGTTAATCCCTGCTATGTTCATAAACCATCATGTGGTCTTGGTTGAGAGACTGTATGTTTGCCCTCATGTGTTGACTATCTTAATTGTCTTGGTTTTGACTCTACTGTAGTGGTGTATTTGGTTTGAAATTATAGCTATTTCCCCTTTAAGGGGGTTTTTCCTATTTGCTTGTGTCTATTCTGTATGACCCTAACTGTTAGATTCTACTATAACTTGACTATATCCTGATTCTCAAATGTTTTGCATACTAACTTATATATAAATCAGGTATTAGACCATGTTGATATGTTATGCTGATAAACCTACCTATATCTTCAGATGTCAGACCATCATGACTTGTTTGCCTTATCAAGATAAATGTTATCACCCATTGCTTTATACCTAATCATGTCAAGGGACTCAATCTGAACTGTTTAAATTTGATAGTTAGAAATCTTGATGGCCTATGTGTTGCCTAATCAATCCATTAGTATTGAGTAAGAATAAGATTGATCCTTTGCGGGTTGAAAGACTTAGGATCCTAACCAATTGGCGTGCTCTCTAAGAAAGTTCTAACAGAACATAATTAGTTTAATTGTTAGAAGTGATGAACTCCTACTCTTAACTATACTAAGGCTTCAGAAATGTCAAAGAATGGTCCTTATGATCTGAACTTACTTAGAAGGATTCTGAAAACATTAAACCTACAGTGGAATTAATAGAACATGCATTTGAGCTTTTCTCTGTTAAGTATTAGCCTGTTAACACCTTTCATATGAAATCCCAACGAAATGAAAATGCCTACTTTTGCTATTATTCTGATCCTCCCAGTCAATACTATGTCCTTAGTTGCTATTATGCCTTGATGATGAACTGCAATGCCTTGTCTGTACACTATTACAAATCTTTGTGTGTATTGAACTTTCAAAATGTTTACCATGTCACCTGCACCTGTTGATTGTGTGTTAGCAATATTAATTCATTCTGATGACCTTTTATTTATGTTTAAGCCTTTAAGTAAGACTAGAAGTAGGTGGTTAGTGGTATTTGGATGTGAAACTTGTTGTGGTTGCGATCCCTCTCCTTGACACAAGTACTGCTCGAGGTGCGTGAGACCCTCGTGAACTCTGAAGTGCCAAGTGTTCGAAGGGGGGTCATATCAATAAATAAGGATCTATACCAAGCCTTTAACCACTAACTCCTATAAATCCTTATAGGATTAGCACAAATAAAATCTACTTCACTATAGTTCCCAACACTTCATTCCTATTTATAATTTTATCTTGTTTAATTTTTTGTACAATTGATATGAATTAATTATTCTCTTTTCTTTGTATGCATGAATTCAACCTGGGCATGTTGAGCCCATTTGGAGCTCAAGTCAACCTTCAGATCTAGGTCGTCGCATTCTTTTCGCGTCTACTATTCGTGCACATAATATTGGGCCAGTTTAAGCACTGAGCCCAAATAACCAAGAGTCCATCCTCTTTTCCCTTTCTTATGTTTAAGTACGTTTGCTATTGTTTACCTCGTATATGTGAATGACAAACACTATCATTGGATCTTTGATATCCCGATTTTCTTTAGAAAGTAGGCAAGCCAATGCCCATAGGAAAAAGAATCGAAAACCAGAAATTCTATTTGCTTTAAACCCTTTAACATTTAATTATTTATTAGTTTCAAATTTATTTTTGACAAAATGAAGAACCTCATCTTGTTGTTACTGATGATTTTCAATAAGATTGGACTTTTTCACAGATTCAAATGCGAAACAAATTCTCCTTGAAAAGATTAGAATCACGAGAATAATGATGAAGCTAATTTTCAAGAAAAAAAACCAAACATAGCCAGTGATGGCAAACTAAACGGACCTCAATGAGTTTCAAAACACAAATTTCGATTGAAATTGATTTTCAAAAGAGGTATACCCATCCCAATTTATGGTATATTTTCTAGCGATCTCTTATTTTTCCAAGTTATATATGACTAACCACATTTTCAAAAACACTCAAACATTCTTTAAAATATATAAGTCCTTCACAATATTTTTCTTTTCAACTTTGTGAGCATATACATTTCAAAAGGGGATTTTAATAGATTATAAAACCTTGAAAAACCTATAACTTCTTTCCAAAGAACATACACCCCCCCCCCCC
>MCJB01048575.1:57122-153610 GCA_002018475.1 Nicotiana obtusifolia
CATATATATATATATATATATATATATATATATATATATATATGGATACCAATAAAGGCACCAGATCATAATAATTAAAAATATGGATAAAATCAATTGTGTGTAACGACTCGGCCTGTTATTTTGAGTATTTAGGGCCCGTTCCCTTATTTGATGCTCCCCATATGTGTAATTTATGTTATGTGACTTGAGGGGATGGTTAGTGTGGTATCAAGGTATTTTTGGAATGAATGATAACACTTAGTTCTATGGTTGGAAGAATAAGATTTAAGAGTTGACCGAGGTTTGACTTTTGTATAAAATACCTCAGATTGGTGATTTGATGGTTCCAACAGGTTTGTATGGTAATGTTGTACTTAGGGCTATGTCCCGATTTGGATTTGGAGGGTCCTAGGTTGATTTACTCAAATCAACAAAAGTTGGAAATTTGAAGGTTTGGAAGGTTCATAGGTTTAACAGAGAGTTGACTTTGAGACTATCAGGGTCCTATTGTTGTTTCGGAAGTTAGGATAGGTTTGTTATGTCACGTGGAACTTCTGTGAAAAATGTTGGGTTATTCCGAGTTGGTTAGACGTGGTTCGACATGAGTTTTGGAAGTTAGAAGTTGATTAGTTCATTAAGCATGAATTGATGTGCGATTCATAGTTTTGATGTTACGTTTTGTGATTTGAACCTTACATTTTGGAGTCATTTGAGCTTTGTTGGGCTGCTGAAGATTTGTTGGTGTTTGTTGTGGTTCACAATTGTGGAGCAGGTCTCACGATCATGAAGGCCAATATTGGGGTAGTGATATTTGCTCTTTGCGTTCGCAATTGGTGTGTGACGTTAGTGGATCTTTTCGATCAGTGGCCTTTGCGTTCACAACTAGGGCATCGCATTCGCGTAGATTGAGGTAGGCTGGGAGTTGGCCAGGTGTTTGACCTTCACGTTTGCGGGAAGGCGACTGCGTTCGCATTGGCTAGTGGAATTTTGTACATCGCGTTTGTGGGCTAGGCACCGTGTTCGTGAAGGGTTAATTTTGGTAGTGGGATTTTTGTGCTCTGTGAATGCAAGGCTTGGGCCGCATTCACGATGGTTTCATTGGGTAGATTTTTAAAAGTTATATTTCGGGAGTTAGATCCACTATTTAATATTTTGAGCCCTAGACTTGGAGAGGGGCGGTTTTCGAATGGGATTTTTACACAAAGAAAGAGAGTAAGTGATTCGTACTTGAATATAACATTATATCTTGTTTACCCCTGGGTAATTACATATAGATTATGTGATTTGAAGGAGAAATTTGGGGATTTTGGACTATGGTTTTGGAGAGTGAAAAATGAAGATTTGAACCTTGATTCAGAGTCGAATTTGGATTAAACTTGTATATTTGGACTAGTATTTGAATGGATACATGGTATTTGTGACTTTTGTTGGATTCTGAGAAGTGGGTCTGGGTTGACTTTTTGGCTTACTTTTTTCAATTTAGTAAAAATTTGAGCTTTATTAATTGGAATCGATCTCTATGGACGTGTTTGATATTATTGAGTTGTTTTTACTAGATTCAAGCTGTTTGGAGGTCGATTCGCATGGGAAAGGCTTTTTGGAGTTTTGTTCACGCTCTTTGAGGTATGTAACTTGTCTAAACTTGGTCTGAGGATAATTTCACCATTGGCTACGATATTTGAGATAGGTTGGGGGTGAAGAGTGTGCTAGGTGACGGGCGCAATGTGCATGCATTGGGGTTATTCATGATCTAGGTAGACTTCAGGCTATAATGTACCTTGTTTTTGTTATCGTGACCGTTATGCTCGTGTTTTTCTCTACTTGTATGACTATTTGAGCTATTATTTATGCTAGAAATCATATCTAGGCTATGTGCTTATCTGTTTGAGACATTATAGGGCTATTCTTGCTATACCGAGTTGTTTGCCTTTTTTTTTTTGTAGTCATATTCTCAGTCATGGTATTACACCTGCGTATTATTTCTCTATCTCTATTCATTTCTTATATGTTACCTCACATGCAGTTGATGCCCTTACACGTGTGACACGATTTATGCTGGGTATTGTGAGATGTGAATTTTTGAGAGTTGAAAGGTCGATGACAAAGCTTGGGCTAAAGAGCCGATTTAATATTAATTATAAGGTGACACATATGCCAGACCCCACGTTGGGCTGGGTGGTATTAATTGTAAGGTGATGCATGCACCAGGCCCCGTATTGGGTTAAGGGTTATTGATTGTTGACTTAGATGCAATCAGTGATTGGGCAAGGACCCGCCCCTCTGGAGTCAGGTATTAACTGTAGGAACATGCACATGGTCATATATGTACTTGGGTGAGGGACTTTTTTCAAACAACCATATCGTGCTGAGTGTTATTGTGTGTGATGGATAGAAGGGGCAATAGTGCCAGGCACTGTATGTGTGCTGAGATTTGATATACTTGATGATGAAACTATGATATTGTTGATTTTGGCATGTGTATTTGTTATGCAGGTACCGTGTTGCATTTCTTCCCTTATGCTTATTGATAATTGATGTCTCCATTTGATGTGTTGAACTCGGAATCATAGTGAAATTCATAATACCATAATTAGATGATTTCGATGGAAGAATTTATACCTTAACTACTATTCTTGAAAAGCATGCTCAGTACACTGCTATTTGTAAAAAGGTTGAATTTAATATTACTTGAGCCATTTTTCTTTTACCGTTATTATTGGTTGTTGCTGTAATTGTTTATTGGTAAAGAGTATTAGACCGTGCCGAGCTCGTCACTACTTCCACCTTAGGATAAGCTTGTTACTTTTTGAGTACATGAGGTCGGTTGTACTCAAAATACACTCTGCATTTTATGCGCAAATCCAGGTGCAGTTGAGAGGGGTGACTGCTAGGGTGTGGCACTAGTACCAACTTTGGGAGATTTCTAGGTAGTTGTTGTCCTGTTAGTAGGCCTTGAAGTCCCTTTTCTTTCAAATTTATGTTATTATTGTTCTATCTTCCTGAGAGTTCTGTATTTTGGGATCAGACTCTATATTTAAATTCTATTGTGCTCATGTACTCGTCAATGCCACATAATGGGATGGTTTTAGTTGTATTATTACTATTGAATTCAATTATTTATGATTATTCTGCTATTGATACTATTTATCTTTGTTATTTAAGCTTGTTTCTGCTTATTGAATATTGGCTTGCCTAGCTAGCATTGTAAGGCACCATCAAGGCTTTGGTGGGATTGGGGTCGTGACAAGTTAGTATTAGAGAACAAGGTTGATTAGATCTCATGAGTCATGAGCATGTCTAGTAGAGTCTTCTGGATTGGTATGGAGACATCGGTACTTATCTTCGAGAGGCTACAATGGTGTTAGGAAAACTTCTCTTTCCTTCATTCTTTGTTGTGCAGATTTGCTTACCTCTAAGTCTGAATCCTTGATTTTATATATTTTTACAGATAGTGAGGACACAATCATCTTGTGTAGCTGAGGGGGCGCCGGTACCCTAGGCTAGTGTTGTGAGAGGCCAAGGTCGAGGCAGAGGTAAGGGAGGAGAACACGCTGCATCCAGAGCTGTTGCTAGTTCAGCCATTGTAGAGCTACCAATAGCTCCAGATGAGATGTAAGTGCATGAGTATGTGGAGCTGGAGGTACCCACTTAGGTTCCCAAGGGATTATTTATCTCGCTAGCTGTTCAAGATGGCTTGATTAGCATGGTTGGTTTTTTTGAGAGTTTGGCTTAGGTCGGGCATTTCCTAGTGTACCAGCTACTTCCCAGGCAAGGGGCAGAGCATAGACTCCAGCTACTCGCACCCAAGAGCAAGTAGCTCATGGTTATCAGACCCTCGCAGTTATACCGGTTGGGGGAGTCAATTTTTATTGTCGTGTAGCCTAAGTATAGGCCTGCGATGTTAGCTGATTAGCTAAAAAGTTTAAGTTCACTAAGTTGTGTTCTCCTCACTTTAGTGTTACCCCTTTAGAGGATGCTCAGGGATTCTTTGATTGTTGTCATGAGCTTCTGTGTAATTTGGGACTAGTTGAGTTCAATGTAGTTGACGTCATTGCCTTCCAGATGTAGGGTCCAGTCAAGAGGTGGTGTAGATTTATGAGATGGCTCCACTAGTAGGATGACCTCCTCTTACATGTGCTTAGTTCTCCATGGTCCTTTTGGAGCAGTTCGTGCCACGCACTAGGATAAAGGAGCTAAGGAGGCAATATGAATACCTACACTAAGGTCAGATGTCAGTTACTACATATAAGAAGAGGCCAGTTTATCATTCACCACCACCTAGTCAAGGAGTTTCAGTTCAGTCCTCATTTACTGTACTACCATCCTATAGCTCTTACCCCTCTCCATCGGTTTAGGCTTTATCTATACCAAATTTTTCTAGTGGTTATTCTGATTCACAGGGTCTGACTCAAGAGCCGAAGTAATTTTCGGTTAGAGGTTGCTATGAGTGTGGAGAGTTGGGGCATGTCAAGAAATACTGCCCCCGTCTTTGGAGAGGTTTAGTGTAGCATGGGGTTAAAACTATTATTCCAGCACCAGTTGCTACACCACCCGTTCAGCCAGCTTAGGGTGGAGATCATTCTAGACGTGGCCAATCTTAGAGCGGAGCTCAGTCTAGTTAAGGTTAGGTCAGATTCTATTCATTTCCATAGAGGGCCGAGGCTATCGCTTCTAATCCAGTGATTATAGGTATTATTTCTATGTGCCACAAGGATGCTTCAGTATTCTTTGATCCTGGTTGTACTTATTCATATGTGTCATCATACTTTGCTTCTTGTCTGGATATGCCTCGTGGTTCTCCTGATGCTCTTAAACGTGTTTCTACAACTATTGATGTTTTTATGATGGTGGATCGAGTTTATCGGTCATGTGTGGTTTTGAGACGAGAGCGGACTTCTTATTATAAGATATGGTGGATTTTTATGTGATCTTGAGTATGGATTGGTATCTCCATACTATATATTCTTGATTGTCATGCTAAGACCCTGACGTTGGCAATGCTAGGGTTGCCGAGGTTGGAGAGGAAGTGTTCTCTTGGTTGCACTAGTGATTTCATTCTTGAAGGCTCAACATATGGTTGAGAAGGGATCTTTGGCGTATCTACCTTTTATCAGAGATGTTAGTGCTGATACTCCTACTGTTGAGTCAGTTCAGTAGTGAGGGAATTTTCGAATGTGTTTCCTGCTGATCTACAGGGCATGCCACCCAATAGGGATATTGATTTTGGCATTAATTTGGCACCAGACATGCATCCTATCTCTGTTCCTTTATATCATATGGCTTCAGTAGAGTTGAAGGAATTGAAAGAACAGTATCAAGATTTGTTGGATAAGGTGTTTATCAGGTCTAGTTTTTCACCTTAGAGTGTGCCGGTGTTTTTGGTAAAAAAGAAGGAAAGTTCGATGAGAATGCGTATTGACTATCGACAGTTGAAAAAGTTAACCATTAGGAACAATTGTCCACTACAGGACATTGATGATTTGTTCGATCAGCTTTAGGGTGCCAATGTATTCTCGAAGATTGACTTGAGTTCGGGGTATCACCAGTTGAAAATCAAGGCATCGGACATCCCTAAGACTGCTTTCTGTACTCGTAATAGGCATTATGAGCTTTTGGTGATGTCGTTTGGATTGACTAATGCCGCAACAACCTTTATGCAGTTGATGAACAACGTGTTTCATCCTTATTTGTATTCATTTTTCATTGTGTTCATTAATGATATATTGGTGTATTCCCGTAGTGGGGAGGAGCATCAGCAACGCCTGAGGATCGTGCTCTAGACTTTAAGGGAGAAGAAGGTATATGCTACGGTCTCCAAGTGTGAGTTTTGGTTAGACTCAGTGGCATTCTTAGGCCATGTGGTACCTAGTGATGGCATCAAGGTGGACCCAAAGAAGATTGAGACAGTTCAGAGTAGGCCTAGACCTTCTACTGTTATAAAGATCAGGAGCCTCTTGGGTTTGGTTGGTTATTATCATCGGTTTGTAGAGCGATTTTCGTCATTGCAGCCCTATTAACTAAGTCGACTCAGAAGGGCACTCTATTCAGGTGGTCGAATGAGTGTGGAGCGCTTTCAGAAGTTCAATATAGCTTTGACTATAGCTCTAGTATTGGTTTCGCCTTCGAGATCAGGGTCATAAATTATTTATTGTGATGCTTTATGAGTTGGCATTGGGTGTGAGTTGATGCAAAACGGTAGGGTGATTGCCTATGCGTTAAGCCAGTTGAAGCCCCATGAGAAAAATTATCTAGTACATGATTTGGAATTAGTAGCTATTGACCACGTGCTCAAGATTTGGAGGAATTACTTGTATGGCATGTCTTGTGACGTGTATATAGATCATTGGAGTCTCTGGCATCTATTTAAATAGAAAGATTCAAATTTGAGGCCACGAAGATTGTTGGAGCTGTTGAAGGATTATGATATCACCATTCTTTGTATGATTTAACGGGGTCCCAAGGGGCTCGGTAGTGTTTCGAAATGATTTCGGGTCATTTGAGCTTCGTTGGACTGTGCTTTGCGATCGGGGAGCAGGTTTCGCGATTGCGAGGACAAATTTTGGAGGAATGTCATTTTTATCTTTGCGTTCACGAAGCTTTGCGATAATTGGTTACCGTGTTCACAACTAGGGCATCGAGTTGGCATAGTGTGAGGCAGGCTGGGGGTTTGCCAGACATTTGGCCTTCGCGTTTGCGGGGAAGGCGATAGTGTTCACATAGGCTAGTCGCATTTTGTGCATCGCACCGCATTTGTGAAGGGTTAATTTTGGCAGTGCAATTTTTGTGCTTCGGAAACGTGAAGCTTGAATCGCGTTTTCGAAGGGTATCACCGGGCAGATATTAAGAGTTATATTTCGGGACTTAGATCCATTATTTCATAATTTGAGCCCTAGACTTGGAGATGGGCAATTTATTAAGGGAATTTTCACACAAAGCAAGAGGGTAAGTGATTCCTACATAATTTTAATATTATATATTGTTTACCCATGCATTATTACATATAGATTATGGGATTTGAAGGCGAAATTTGGGTTTTTGACTATGGTTTTAGAGAATAAAAAATAGAGATTTGAACCCCGATTCGAAGTTGGATTTGGATGAAACTTGTATATATGGACTCATATTCGAATGGCTAGCGGGGTTTATGATTATTGTCGGGTTCCGGGAAATGGGCTTGGGTTGACTTTTTGGTTAACGTTTTACAATTTGACAAAGATTGGAGCTTTATTACTTGGAATCAATTTCTTTAGCCTTGTGTGATGTTATTGAGTTTTTCTTTTTTTGACTAGATTCGAGCCGTTTGGAGGTTAGTTCACGCGGAAGGCTTTTTAGAGTATTGATTCACGCGCTTTGAGGTAAGTAACTTATTTAATCTTGGTTTGAGGGTAATTTCCCTATTGGCTATGATATTTGAGATGTGTCGGGGGTGACGCACATGCTAGGTGACGAGCGCATGTTCGTAGTACAGTAGGGTTATTCATGCTTCAGGTAGACTGTAGGCTATTATGTGCTTTGTCTTGCTATCATGCCCCTATATTTCTATGTGTTTCCACTACTTGTATGACTACTTGACGTGTTATTCATGCTAGAAATCATGTATAGGCTATGTGATTATTAGTTTGAGACATGATAGGGCTATTCTTGCTATACTGAGCTGTTTGCCTTAATTATAGTCATACTTCCAGTCATGATATTACACCCACATATTATATATTTGTCTCTATTGATTCTTTATATATTATCTCACATGTTCTTGATGCCCCTATATGTGTGGCACGTTTTGATATGAGTATTGTGAAGTATGAATATTTGAGACTTGAGCGGTCGTTGACTAAGCTTGCGACATAAAGGCGATTTGATAGTAATTACGAGGTGACCCGTACGCCAGGCCCCACATTTGGTTGAGTGGTGTTGATTGCTATGTGACATGTGCACCGGGCCATGTATTGGGCTAAGTGATATCAATCACTAATTAGATTGGACTAGTGCTTGGGCAAGGACCTGCCCCTTCGGAGTCAAGTATTAATCGTGGGTGCCAGCGCAAGGTCATTTATGTGATTGGGAGAGGGACTTGTGTCAGGAACCCGTACAGTGCTGAGTATTGTTGTGTGTGATGGATTGAGGAGGAAATAGTTCCATGCACTATACACGTACTGAGATTTAATATGCTTTATGATTTTACTGTGATATTGTTCATTCTGGCGTGTATACATGTCATGCATGATACTTGATGTCTCTATTTGATGTGTTGAACTTGGAATCATAGTGAAAATTGATAAAACCATGCTTGGATGATTTTTGTGAAAGAATTTATGCCTCAACTGCTAGTCTTGATATGCATGCCTGGTACCCTTCTATTTGTGAAAGTGTTAAATTTAATAGTACTTGAGCTACTTTTCTTTACTGTTCTTATTCTGTTGTTGTTGTTATTGTAATTGGTTATTGGTAATGGTTTTGGGACCTTGCCGAGTTCATCACTACTTTTATCCTGAGGTTAGGTTTGTTACTTGTTGAGTACATGGGGTCGGTTGCACTCATAATACACTCTGCACTTTATGTGTAGACCCAAGTGTTGCTGATGGAGGTGACTGCTAGGGTGTGGAACCAGTACCAGCTTTGGGAGATTTTGAGGTAGTTATTGTTTCGTTCATAGACCTTGAAGTCCCTTTTCTCTCAATTTGTGTTACTATTGTTCTATCTTCCAGACAATTCTGTATTTTGAAATCAGACTCTGTATTTAAATTTTGTAGTGCTCAAGTGCTCATTAACACTAGTCATGGGATGGTTTTAGTTGTATTATTGCTATTGACTTCAATTATTTATGATTATTCTGCTATTGAGACTATTTATCTCTATTATATAATCTTTTTTCTGCTTATCGAATGTTGGTTTTCCTAGCGAGTAGTGTTACGCGCCGTCACGACTTTGGTGGGATTTGTGGCCATTAAAATATGACCCAGAGATGGCTAGGACTAATCAAGTAATTCAATTCACCTCAACAATTAAACAAGCAATTTTTGTTACACCCCATACTTTTAGGTTATGTCTTGGACCACTCAACATATGTAGGTAAACTCGAGCCCGAGGAATTTTCTTGTAACATCCCATATCTTTTACGTTAGAACGTGTCGTAGTTGATCCATACGAACTCGGAGGAATATGATGATTCGTAAAGTTATCGTATGATTTACCCGATGAGTTTGGACCCTTGATAGTATATACAAGGATATACTAAGTGAAAGCAAATTGTAGGAGTTGGCCAATTATAAAAGTAATCAAGAATAGAAGGTATAATTTAGAGAGTTAATGAGAATTTGTTATGATTTATTATATGAGATATAGGTACATGTATTTATACACAACTCATATTATTAACATTAAAAAAATTCAATAATTACTAGAGATAAATTCATGTTGTTCATGTATATATATAGTCTTTTAAATTTTCTTCTATCAAGTAAAGATAAAGCTTGCCTCCTCCACCATCCAATCTATTTTGTCTATAAAAATTGATACTTATCAAAATATCAACGATCCAAAGTTAAGGAACTCTCCATTTATTGAGGTAAGATGTGACAAACGATATAATTCTCCATTTATTGAGGTAAGATTTTCTACCTAGCTTCGTCTACGAGTTCGGATGAGCGATTCTAGTATTTTTGTTGACAAAGGACTTACGGGACCATAATCGAAAGCCGTGAGTCTAAGTTATTGTTGTTGTTACAAAATTATCAGACTATTTGGGTTGTTGTAGTGTATGTGAGGATGTTCTTGTTGTGTTGAAGGGCTGGAAATATGGTGATAAACATGTAGGTGTGTTGTTGTTATTGTTGTTGTTGTTGTAGTTGTAAGATTTAGGAAGAGGAAGGGCAGAGGAGAAACTTCATTTAGTAAGCTGTAAAGCAAGCTTGCCAGTCAACATATTCTTATACATGCTTCATTAGTTTTACCTTAGCATTATTGTTATTATTTTAGATTAATTTGTTGAGTGGACAGAATTTTTCATTGTCATTGACTGAAATGACAAAGGTATGTAATGGTAGTCCCTTCTTTCATAGCATGATTCTGAACGAATATCGTCTTACCAAAAGAAGTATCTAAATGAGTATTCTATTCTTGTACTTGGTTTTCCCATATTTGGATTTTATTTCTTTCATAAGTTATCTCTCGTCACCAATTGACATATTAGATGCTACTCTAAGTTGGTTGTACAGCTTATTCCCCCAAACAGAGAGTATACAAAGTGTTATTCAACGAGTCGATCAAATGTCGTATTAAGAATAAAAAGAAGAGCCTTACATGTTAAATGGGAAAAGAGTGCTATTAGTATTAAGTATATAAGTTATAAGCACCACCGAACGAATATCGGTTGGCCAATGGATGTTGATATATCTAAACACCATCGAGTGATTATCGGTTAGGCGATGGATACGGATAAAAACTACCGAGATATAATTGATTGGAGATGGATAAGTGTACACACACACACACACACACACACACACACATATATATATATATATATATATATTTAGTATAGTTACGGAGTTACATTATTCGCCCTGTGTGGCATTTCAGGTTATCAGGTTGCTTCTTACGTTCTGTTTACAACTTATGCTTTAATATTGCTTTTCATGACTTACATACCAGAATTCGTACAGATGCCCCTTTTGCTGTGGGCGCTGCATTTCATGCTGTAGGTTCAGGTAGAGGCCCAGATAGACCACTCCAATAGGATCTTGTTGAATTCAGCTATTGGATGGTAAGCTTCGCTTCATTCGAAGCTACCGAGTCTGACGTTTCGAGTTGTGTCTTAGGTATATATAGATGAAGGGCACGCTGGGGCCCTGTCTCGACCATATGACATTTGTGTTGATCTTAGAGGCTTGCAGACTTACTTGGATTGTCTAGATGTTGCGGATGGCCTTGTCGGCCTCTTCATTGGTCTATAAACCTGTGTTGTGGCCTTGTTGACATTTTATATATTTATAAATGTTTTGGGTTGTCTACCCTCTTCACATTGAGATGTCCAGATGAGCTCTCATGTTCATGAATTGTGGCCCTGAGGCCTATATATGTTCATGTGATATTTTTTCAGAGTGGTGCGCTCGGGAAAGTGAGCCATCGAGTGCTGGCTGCACCTCCCCAGGTTGGGGTGTGACAAACTTGGTATCAGAGTAGGTCTTTCCTAGGAGTCTACATGTCGTGTCTTGTAGAATCTTGCTTATGGGTGTGTTGTGCACCACACTTGTAAACAAGAGGTTTCCGGGCATTTAGGGATGGTTACTATTCTTTCATCTCATAGATCGTGCAATAGAGCTGAGTTCTATTTCGAGTCTAACTCGTTCTTTATACATTTTAGCGATGTTGGTCAATAGAAAGATTACCGCTAGTCATCGAACCAGTATGGATGCGGGCGAAGGTACTAGTAAGGCCTCGCCTGGCCATGTGTTTAGTTCTGAGGCACAGAGAGAGTCACCTTCTCATGTATCTCCTACTCCGCTAGAAGTCGAGGAAACTAGAGGGGATACAGTATCCCCAGCTCCTCAGGACCCAGTCCCCCCAGTTCCTCTACCCAAGCCTCCAGATAAGGGGGTTGCAGGTGCAGTACAACTGCTGACACAGATAGTAGCTACTCAACAACGACAGAATTGGGCATCAACAGGTGTTGGCCCTTCTGATAGTGCGGGGAGTTCTAGAGACCGAGAGTTCATTGGTTTACGGCTGCCACTATTTACAGGTTCTGATCCAGGTGAGGATCCACAAGACTTCATTGACCAACTCTGAAGGGTATAGAGTTATGCATGCTTCAGAGACCGAGGCAGTGGAGTTGGCATCTTTCAAGCTACGAGATGTGGCCATTATATGGTATGAGTCTTGGAAACGGTCAAGAGGATTAGATGCACCTCCAGCTGTATGGAAGGAGTTTAAGAAGCCTTTCTTGATCATTACTTTCCATTAGAGGTACGAAAGGCTATGGTAGATCGGTTCTTGGGCCTCAAGTAGAGGGGTATCGTTGTTCGAGAGTACAATCTTCGGTTTGATTCTTTAGCCAGGTATGCTCTAACAATTGTGAATACGATGAGGGCTAGATTTTATCGATTCGTGGCCGGTCCTGACCCACATCTGATTGGGGATTGTATGATAGCCACCTTAAATGAGAATATGGATATCTCCAGAATACAAGTATATGCTCAGAATGTAGAGGATCGTAAGCGCCAGTTTCAGGCTGATATAGATACAGAGAGAGAATTGAGTACTAGGGCTAGGTCTACCAGGTCTTTCGGAGAGGCATATAGTGGTTCTAGAACATGACTTCCTAGACATCCACCCCAATTTCCTAGTAGTGCTCCACCTCAGTTTCATGAGAATAGGTATGATAGGAATGACAAGCCCGGGCTAGGCCAGAGTTCGAGGGCTTCAGGTTTCCAAGGATAGGAGAGTTCGAGTCAGATGAGACCCCTGTTGCCGCCCTGTGGGTGCCAATGTGATAGGGCACATCCGAACGGGCAAAGAGTGCTATTAATATTAAAGTATATAAATTATAAATACCACCTAATGAATATCGGTTGGACGATGGATGTAGATATGTATAAACACCACCGAACATTTATCGGTTAGGCGATACATGCAGATAAACACTACCGAGATATAATGGATAGGCGATTGTTAAGTATATGTAGATGTATGTATATATATGTATAATATATTGATATTTTAGTACAGTTCTAGAGTTACATTGTTCGCCCTGTGTGGCATTTCAGGTTATCAGGTTGCTTCTTATGCCCTGTTTACACTTATGCTTTCATATTGCTTTTCATGCCTTACATACCTGTACATTTTATTTGTACTATACCCCTGTTGCTGGGGACGCTGCATTTCATGCTGTAGGTTCAGGTAGAGGCCCAGATAGACCTTTATAGTAGCATCTTATTGAATTCAGCTATTGGATGGTAAGCTTCGCTTCTTTCGAAGCTACCTAGTCTGATGTTTCGAGTTGTGTCTTAGGTATATACAGATGAAGGGTAGGGCGGGGCCCTGTCTTGACCATATGACATTTATGTTGATCTTAGCGGCTTTTACACTTAATTGGATTGTCTAGATGTTGTGTATGGACTTGTCATCCTTGTCGTTGGTCTGTAAACCTGTGTTGTGGTCTTGTCGGCTTTATATATATGTATATATATTTTGGGTTGTCTACCCAATTTAGATTTAGATGTCCAGATGACATCCCATGTTCACGAATTGTGGCCTTATCGGACTATATGTATGTTGATTGTATCTCCATACAGATTATGGTTTGTTGCGGCCTTGTCGGTTGAAGGCAAGGCCGAAGTTTCTATGTGTTCGTGTTATTTTATTCAGAGTGGTATACTCGGGAAAGTAAGGCACAAAGTGCTGACCACACTTCCCCAGGTTGGGGTGTGACAATTGCATCATTCAAAAGGCGTATCATAATATTTAACTGGAATGAATTAAGCCATTTAACCATCAAATCATGAATCGATAAGACAAGTATATGACTATGGCTTGATAAAGAAGCTCAATCTGGAAATACAATAATTTATGCTCAATTCAACAAGTCATGAACCTAAGCGTACTTCTAAACCATAATTTCAAATTGTCATGTAGTCATAGAATCAATGAAATATGAATAATAAGTTCATATACTCCAAACAAGGCAAAATCATAAACCAAACTTTACCGGATATGGTCATAACCTAGCTACGTATATTACGCTCGTCATAAAACGCATATATGTGGCTCATAAATCAAACAACAAGTAGCAAATCGATCACCTATGGAGAGAACTTACTCTTAAAAGTATAGACAAGAGATTTATTTCTTTGCAGAAACACCTTCAACCTCAAAAAATGCTTTTCCCTACTAATCTACCTTCAAACGACCCAAACCTAGTCAAATATTACCCAATAAAGTCAAATAAAGCAATAGTAATCAACTTCAAACAATATAGCTTTAATCTTTAATCAAATCTCGAAAAGTCAACAAAAGTGAACCCACACTCACATGGTCAAAACCCGAGTCTTTGGGGTGGATATTGTTTATCTGTAACCCCACGAGCCTTAATATGTGATTACATTTCAACTTTGAGCCCAAATCGGTGTTCAAAATCTAAAAGTATACTCTCTTGAGTTGTAGATGAAAACCTCGTATTTCTCTTTAAAATTTCATATTTGATGTAGAAATCCATGGGGAATCAAGATATATATTCAAATATAAGGTAGAAAAACACATTATAACGACTCGGCCAGTCGTTTTGAGTATTTTAGCCCTGTTCCCCTATTTATTACCTCCTCTATATTCAATTATGGTTATGTGACTTACCAGGGTGGTTGGTTTAGTTTCGGGTGAGTTTCGGAGTTAATTGGGACACTTAGTCCAAGGTCGAAAGCTTAAGTTGAAAGAGTTGAAAGAAGTTTGACTTTTATGTAGACGACTCTGGAATAAAATTTTGGTGGTTCTAATAGCTTCATATGGTGACTTTGGACTCAGACTTATGTCCTGATATTGTTTTGGAGGTCCGTAGGTTTGTTTCAGGATTTTTTGCGAAAGTTGGAAAGTTGAAGATTTTGAAAGTTGATAGGTTTGATCGAGGGTTGAATTTATTAATATCGGGTTCGGATTATGGTTCTGGAAGTTAGTATAGGTCATTTTGCCATTTGGGACTTGCATGCAAAATTTAAGCTCATTTGGAGTTAGTTTAGTATGATTCAACATTAGTTTTAGAAGTTGAATGTTCATTGATTCAATAGGCTTGAATTGGGGTGCGATTCGCACTTTTGATATTGTTTGATGTGATTTAAGGCCTCGAGTAGGTTCGTGCTGTATATTGGGACTTGATGCTATGTTCAGATGAGGTCTCGGGGGCCCCGGGTGTGATTCGGGTTGAATCCGGATTCGTTTTGGACTTGGAAGATTTTAATGCCTGCTGAAGTTTGGTGCATTTGCATCTACGCAATTAGGGCCATAGGTGCGGCACCACAGAAGCGGCATCTGAGCTGCAGGTGCGAGATTTTGTCTGGGATGCTGGGTCCGCAGGTGCGGACGATCTTGAGCAGGTGTGCAACCGTAGATGCGGATTTCTTCCGCAGAAGCGGAGTTTGATTTGTTCGCTTAGGATCACGGGTATGGTCATTTTTTTCGCAGAAGCAAACGCACAAAACCGCGTATTGGTTCGTAGAAGCAGTCATTCTGGGTTTAAGTGGAAGCCTCATCTACTATGAATTTTCTGCAGATGCAGAGTCGCAAATGCAACATTTTAGCCTCATAAGCAAATGTCACTAGGCAGAAAAAGGATAGAATCGAGGGTTTATTTCATTTTCCACATTTTTGAGTTGGAGAGCTTGGTTTTATGTGATTTTGGAGGGGTGTTTCAAGGGTTGGATTGAGCTAAGTGTTTTTGACTCGGTTTTCTTCATTAATCATGATTCCATCATTGTTTTTATCATTTAATTAATGATTTAAGTTGGAGAAATTAGCGATTTTTATAGAAACTTACCTAAAGTATAAATTGATGATTTGAAGATCTATTTGAGTTTGAAATTGAATAATTTTAGTATGGCTGGACTCATATCGGAATGGGCGTTCAGATTTTGTAAGTTTGGTCGGGTTCCGAGGTGCGGACCCGTGATTGAATTTTTGAGTTGACTTTTTGATTTTCTTTAAAGATTGATGCTTTATTATCCGAAATTGCTTCCTATGGCTTGTATTTTGGCATTAAGTTATTTTGGTTAAGATTTGAGTCATCTGGAGTTGGATTTTTTCGAGAAAGGCTTATTAGGGGATTGATTTAGCTTGTTTGATGTAAGTAAACTTTGTATGGGAAAAATACCCCTTAAGGCTTGGATTGATTTGTGTCTTTTGAATTATGTTAAAGACATGTACTCGAGGTGACGAGCGTGTACACGAGCTTATGTGTGGTATTTTGACTGGATTAGACTCTTAGGCTCTTTCATGCATTTAATTAGAAATTATAATATCATATTATATATTCCGCTGTTAAATTGCTCTTACATGCTTTACTCGATGTTGTTATCATAAGCTCTATCTTGTATTGTCTAACATGCTTTTATATGCCTTGATTGATTTTGTTATCTCTCTTATTGTCATGTGCGTTTTTAATTGTCGAGTTATTGTCATTTGAAGCTATTATTTCACGATGTCTCTTCTTGTTGAATTATTTTCATGCATTTAGACGTAGGATCTATTTCATGCTATCTTTTTCGTTGTTAACCTTATGTTATGCAATGGAATTTGAAATTGTCTTTTCGTGGGAATATCTTCATTTTTAGTTAAGTTGATGTTATGAAAGCCACTATCACATTGAGGTTGAAGTTGTTGACTATTGAGATATATTTCCTTGTCGAGTAATTCACATTCATTTTGTTATTATTGAGGTTCTTGCTCACATTGTGGTTGAGCCGTGGGCTATATGTTGTGGTAGCTTTGGTATTGTTGATTTTGGTAAGTTGTGGCATATGAGCACTTGTGGTGCGACTTGTTATTTTCTTGTGATATTGATGTGCATGCGACGGTATAAGGATAGGGATGAATGTGCATGCGGCGACATAAAGTGGGATTTATGTGCGTGCTGTTAATAAGGGAATTACTTGAAGCCACTCGGCGACATAAGGAGGCTAAAGTGCGTGTAGCTATTTTGGAAAAAATATTTTTCAAAAATATCTAATTGTAAGACTCACGCGGCGGTATAAGAAAAGGTTGTGATTTTAAATTGTGAAATGAGGATATGAGGCGTGGTACCTCGGTGGTGATTCTTGTCGTACATTCTATGTTAATGAGGCTTATTGGTTGAACAATTTTTTTATCACTTCATTTGCCTTTCTTGTATTTCTCCGTAATTATTTGTTGTGGTTCCTATCATGTGATCACTTATTGTTGCCTTTATTACTTTAAATTCTGTTGTTAGCTTACATTATTGAACCGCTTTATTGTCATTCATTTCCTCGTCTTCCTTTATTAGACTATATTATACTTTGTTCAGTTTTTCTTATCCTAGTAGGGGTCTTTACCTGGCCTCGTAAATACTCAACCGAGGTTAGGCTTGATACTTACTGGGTACTATTGTGGTGTACTCATACTACGCTTCTGTTTGTGCAGATCTAGGTACCTCTGCTCATGCCGGACGCCAGTGATCGTACAGTTATTTCCAAAGACTTCAAGGTATACCTGCTCGGCACTCTAGCCTCGAAGTCACCTCCAGTCATTAATTTTACTACTGTTCATCTTCCACTCGGACAATGTTGTATTAGAGATTCTTAGTTCATTTCTGTAGAGATTATGACTCAGTTCCACCGGTTTTAGAGATTATGTTACGAATATTTCGTATTTGGAATCATTGTGAGCTCTATCGGTTTATTTTATTGTCTTAGTTTGTTATTTTTGTTAAGTTATTTATGAATGTTAGGCTTACCTAGTCTTGGAGACTATGTGCCATCACGACTACCTCAGGTGGGATTATGGGATCGTGACAAGTTGGTATCAGAGCTCTGGGTTCGTAGGTGTTATGAGTCATATGCAAGTTTAGTAGAGTCTTGCGAATTTATACGGAGAGGTATGTACTTATCTTCAAGACGCTGCGGAACTGTTAGGAAATTCCACTTCTTTGATTCCTTATCGTGTGAACTTGTTAATTTTGAAATCGGAGTTTTGTCTTTCTATTCCCTCGCAGATCGGGAGGACATGTATAGCTGGATCCGATGATCAAGCACTTGTACCCCTGCTAGAGCCAAGCGAGGCTGGGGCCGTGGCAGAGGCCAAACCGGGGCACGTGCTACAGCCGGAGCACCTACTCGAGCAGCGACTGAGGAGCCACCAATAGCTCCGATTGGGGACAACAACCCGAGGCGCCTATTGTTTCTCCTAGATTTCAGGAGACCCTAGCACAGTTCTTGAGTATGTACGGAACTCTAGCTTAGGCGAAATTGATTCCCCTTGCAGCAGCTACATCTCAAGCTAGGGGAGGAGCTCAGACTCTCGTGGCCTGTAAAAAAATTTGATTCGCTCAAATTACACCTTAACAATAGTGTAAGCGATCGATGTCAAATATAGTAACCCAACAAGGTTGGGGTCGAATCCCACAGGGAATAGGCATGAAACTATTGTCCAATTAATGCAGTACTTTACTTAGTCGTAATTCTATCAAGTAGCCAAAAACAGAGAAGTGTTGAATATGTAAAGAAAGGTAAACTAAGAACTGATGTTTAAGAATAAGTTGAGCGCGAAAACTATGATTTAAGATACTAAGGTTGTGTTCCCCTTAATGTAGTAGAATGTTTTTGATAGTGACATTGAAGTCCGTTCTTGATATGCAATCGGTTCTTAATAACTTATTATCCAATATTTCCCAACACTTGAATAATGTATCCTCTTAAGATTCTCCCGAATACAAAAGAGTCAAACTTAAGAACAACTTGCCAAATTAAAATCTACTTATTCCTAAGAGATTTCGTTAAACAAGGTTTTAAATCCTTGAATTTCTGTTATTTATTGCTATCAAACCCTATCTTACTTTTCCAAGATAAGATAGCGTTAATTGGCATTCGTTAATGTTTGTAACCACTAACGATTAATTGAAAACGAGAAATAAATAAATATCAAGCTTCTTCCGAAATTGGAATCAATATCAAAGTCTCAATAACATTCCACCCATCTAGGGTTCACAACCTCAGCATTAGAGTTTAGCTACACATACTGATAACTAAAGAACAAGGAAGAATAATTGAATTCATCTTACAAAAATCTAGAATTTTCAGTTTTGATCACCCAAAAGCTTCTTTCAATTCGAAAAATATTCAAAAGCCGTACTTTGCACTCTGAAATATGACAAGTATCTCTTCACGAAACCCTATAAAAGCTATTTGTAGAGGCCCAACACCCGAGGCGAGCAGCAGTCAGTTTTGCCCTCGTTGCACTTATGCGAATCGCATTCCTGTCGCAGAATAGGAATGCGGTTCGCAAATCTTCCTATTCCATCGCAAATCGCACTAGTCAGCTTTACTTTCGTTGCATTCCAATTTGCGGTTGGCAAGTTGACTTTGCGATCGCAGAATGCGATCACATTCTTCACACTAACTTTCACCCAGACTCTGTTTGTGTTTGCGATGAGAATGCGGTTCGCATTCCTATTTTGCGGTCACATTTGGGACCGCATTTTCAACCTGAAAGTTGGCTTAATGTTCTGTCTGCATCTGCGATCTACTTGCAAAATATGCGACTCGCATAGCTGTTTTGCGATCGCATAATTGCCTCTGCGATGCTCCTGACCTCTTTTCTTGTCTTTAGCTGGCTTTTTGTACTTCCTTTTCATACTTCTGGATTTCTTCACTCAATACACTACAATTACACTAAAATTACGTAAGTATCATGATAATTAACAAGTAGAACAAGTCAAACTCTAAACAAATAGTATCAAAATGTGCCGAAATTACCCGGCACATCAACACCCCCAACTTAAACTCTTGCTTGTCCTCAAGCAACTAACACGACACTTTCCTAATCTAGACTCTAGACTCTACTTATCAAATATGAAGCAATACTGACCATGGAAGGTGTTTGTTGTTAACGTCTCAAGCATAACCCTTTTTAACACTGTACCCCCCTTTGAATCATTACTATGTTCAAAGATAACTAATCAATTAGTGAACTTTGAGCCTTAACAAAGTAACTAGAGGCTACTTTCAGCTGAATCTACTTATGCTTAACTCAAAGCTCAACTGACTATCAACCTAGCAGTGTATGTGCCCTTACTAGAAAGAAAGTCCCACTCTCACAATATTTGTTATAGCAAAAACAAGGGACAAAAGTACTAGTACACTCACTCTCATAACAGAATTTCAAGTGTCACCACATGCCATGCCATAGGCTTGCCCTTATTTTAATTCATCGCCTAGTTATAGGAACAGTCGGTTAGAGATCACAGAAGGACTTTGTAAGCTTGTAATGTCGGTTTAAGGAAGGGTAGGATGTATATTTAGATTATAGTGGCTACTTCCTCCTTGAACACTAATTACACGCTTATTTCTTTCAACCTTTTGTTCCTTTTTGACCACATGGCCTCAATGGCCTTACTTTCCCGCATTAGACCCCACTTGCATACCTCTTTATTTGATTCTCAAGATTCTTTATGACAACACACATAGAATATTTCTCTTTTTTTTTTCTGTTTTATATTGAAGCTTCCATAGATTCACATGAGCTTTTGAAATACGGGGTTCCAATCTCATTTCAAAACCTTGCACATTTTCATGTTGGCCCACACCCCCAACTTAAACTTTTAGCAATGTTCTCAATGTTCAAGGAGGAACGGGTTCAAGAGAGATCATGTCTTAAGAATGGGATAGGTTTGTAATGCAGAGGCCAAGGAAAAGGCTACAAGGCTCAAATAGGGTACTAGTGATATTCATTATGCACAGGTAAGCTAAAAAGGCTAGAAAGGTTTCATCACTAATCAAAGAAAGCCTAAGATCATTTCTCTAACTCAGTGTACATAGGATAGGCAACGAAAACCAACCGGGCAAGTTCTAGATGGCAGCAGTGAACACAAGAACTATCAAAACAAGGAGCTCACACACATTGGCACATCAACAGTTCGGTTAACATAGTTTACAGCTTTGGAGTTCAACTTTAGTAATTTGAGGCTTTCCTCGTGTACACATACACAATTCTAAGTAAACCTAGAGTTACTGAGCGAGCCTCAAATCCACCTAATTGATTTGTTATAAGGTTCTATTCTTCACATATGCTTACATATTTGATTTTCAACAGATGTACCATCCTGGTCAATATACTTCATATTTAAAGGCCTGGTTCTGCTATTACACCCTTGAAAAAGAATCCGACAAAAGAAAAAACAAGGGGAATTTATTGCTATCTATTTAATTATAACAACATATACACATGAATCATAAAGCATTACTATATATAATGTACAGGTATGAAATGTCACTAAACATGCTCACAAGTAAATCAAATATACAGACAAAACAAAAATTTAAGGCTACCACCCCCAACTTAAACACATGCATTGTCCGCAATGCATAAAATAAAATATAAAGGACAAGGGGCTCCCTGGTGGCGCAATCGCGTGAAGAGATGCAATGGCCTAGGTCTCTGTCGGTGCTGGAGGAGAAGAGTGAGTCTGGTCTGAAGCCGGTGGGGGAGCTGCTGAGCTGCTAGCTTCTCCCGTTGATGGCCATCTCCTGGCAGCCTTATCTGCTAATGATCGCTCAATGGCCTTCTCGATGTCGGCTTGCTCCTGTTCCTCCTCCGCCGTGGGCACAGCAATTTCTTTTCCTTTTGGCTTGCTTTTTTGCCATATCTGCATAATTGGGATATGTTAGTGACATTATCATCATTTGAGAGAAGACAAAAAAAAATAGGAGAAATTATCACAGAAGCACAGAAATGCGATGTGGTTTGCGGTCGCATATCTACTATGCGAACCGAAAACACGTCGCAATGTGGTGTATAACAGGTAGAAAGCAATCTGCGATTGATTCTGCGGATCGCATAAACAGTATGCGAATCGCAATTCCATTGCAAATTGATGTTGTGCTTAAGGCTGTTCACTGCAGACGAATGCGATCGCAAACGCGTCGCAAAACGATATCTACGATATCATAATCAGCACATAGTTTCCCTGTGCTAACTAAATGTTCTGTGTGTGTTCGCGGTGGATCTGCGGTTCGCATAATGATTATGCGATCGCAGATTGACCGCATATGTCATCATTCTTAGGCACCTAGGGCTTAGGGATGCGGTCTGATTGCGGTCCACATTTTTAGTTTGCGGACCGCAAGTACCTTCATTTATTCATGTATGTGCATCCCTCAAACACAAACCCTATAGTTTTGTTGCCATTCTAACGATTTGAACACTTCTACTGAAGCTTAACCCTAACCTTGCAAAGTTTAAGATAGAAGAGGGAGTAGAAGGTTACAGTACCTGATGATGAAGATTAGGGCAACAATAAATCTGCTCTTTGAAGGTTAGTGCACTGGTATGTTCCCTTTTCCGATGAAGATGATCGGAAGGCTTTCTCCGTTTCCGTCGTCTCTTCTCTTTTTTTTTTTTTTTTTTTTTTTTTTTTTTTTTAGGCAAATAGATTTTCATATATATAAACAAAAAAGAAGGTACAAAAGTGGAGGGGGACATAAACCTGACCTCCATATAGCAAAAAGTGTACATTTGATGATCAAGTGCATCCGAGTACCAGTTAGACCTATAGGGATGTTATGACTTTCTATCCTATCGATAGTCCGTCATATTTACAAAAAAG
The DNA here is from genome assembly GCA_002018475.1 of Nicotiana obtusifolia. Taxonomy (NCBI): domain Eukaryota; kingdom Viridiplantae; phylum Streptophyta; class Magnoliopsida; order Solanales; family Solanaceae; genus Nicotiana; species Nicotiana obtusifolia. The sequence continues at coordinate 79,423 of MCJB01048575.1, forward strand.
ATGGGTAGTGAGTCTAGAGTTGAGGTTTTTACAAAATGTTCCGAATATAAAATATGTGACTACTTCTAACTGTACTAATATAGCAAAGAAACTATCTATTACAAAAATGTATCAACACCAACTTTCAACTTGTGAAGGCTTGCACATTCCCCGCCAACTACAAAACATAGATGTAGCACCTCTATTGCTCTCACCAGGTGCCAAGTTTTGCATTCAAATGGATTGGCAAACGAGAATCTCCAGTGTCCTTCACATTACATCGTTGGTTGTGAACTGAAAAATGATTAGTCGATCTTGAATTTCCTTCTCTTTTTTGTTTGTTTGTTTGTTTTATGTTTTTTTTATATACTTAGAATGAAAGGTTTAGAATAGGAAAAAATGCGAACACTTACCTGACGATTATGCGTTGCAAGTGCGGTTCGCATAATTGAAATGCGAACCGCAAATTTACGAGCTTCGTCGCATTTTTGCCCATTATTTTTTCTCAACTCTCTGCTTCAGTTTGCGGTGATAATGCGGTTTGCATAACTCAAATGCGAACCGCAAATGGGTGAGCTTCGTCGCATTTTTACCCACTGTTTTTGCTTGACTCTCTGCTTCAGTTTGCGGCACAAATGCGATTCGCATATCACAAATGCGATCGCATTTGTGCAGCATTTTTTCACCTCGATATACTTCTGCAGTTTCCACACTTCCTCGTTAATTCTTGTGTTCATTCATCATATTCCTACATCTGAAAACCCTTCAAATAGAACTAAGTACAAATATAACATTGAATTATAAATAAACAAAAGCACGACATAAACAAAAACAAAATTAATGATACCACACACGGGTTGCCTCCCATGAAGCGCTTGATTTAACGTCGCGGCACGATGATGCTAGGATGCCTTAAAAATCATTCTGTGTCTGGGGCTTGATCATCTTTTAGAGCCAGATGCTCTACCACATGTTTTTCTCCGTCGACACCCAAGTAGTGCTTTATTCTCTGCCTATTAACCTTGAAGGTCCGGAGCCCATCTTACGATGCTAATTTGACTGCTCCAAACAGGGAGACATTGACAACTTTGAATGGTCCTGACCATTTGGACTTCAGCTTCCCCGAAAATAGTTTGAGTCTCAAATTGAATAGCAACACCAAGTCCCCCGCTTTAAACTCTCTTTTCAAGATCTTTGTATCATGGACGAACTTCATTCGTTCTTTATAAACAGTTGCACTTTCATAGGCATGAAATCTGAATTCCTCCATTTCATTCAATTGTGCCAGCCTGAAAGCTCCGGCTTCCGCCCAATCCATGTTTAGTCTCTTTAAGGCCCACATAGCCTTATGCTCAAGTTCAACAGGTAAATGGCATGCCTTTCCAAAGACTAACCGATACGGGGATGTACCGATAGGAGTCTTGTAAGCTGTACGATATGCCCATAGAGCATCATCTAGCTTTCTTGACCAATCAGTCCTATTTGCGTTCACCGTCTTGGACAAGATGTTTTTGATCTCCCTATTGGATACTTCAACTTGGCCGCTCGATTGTGGATGATAAGGTGTGGCAACCTTATGCTTAACCCCATACTTGTCGAGGAGACCTTTAAACACTCTGTTACAGAAATATGAGCCTCCATCCCTGATAATGGCTCTCGGGGTGCCAAACCTGGTGAAAATATTCTTCTTTAGAAATGCGGTCACACTCCGAGCTTCGTTGTTTGGCAAGGCAACGGCTTCTACCCACTTGGATACATAGTCCACAGCCACTAGGATGTATTTCATCCCACATGAGCTTATGAAAGGGCCCATGAAGACAATACCCCAAACATCGAATAATTCGATTTCCATAACAAATTTCATAGGCATCTCATGCCTCCTCGAAATCGAGCCCTGTCGTTGGCATTGGTCGCACGACTTCACCAACTGATTAGCATCCTGATAATTGGTTGGCCAGTAATACCCACACTCCAAAATCTTTGCAGCTGTTCTGTTACCCCCATGATGACCCCCGACTGGTGAATCATGACACGCTTTCAGGATCTGTAGCATCTCTTCCTATGGTATGCACCTTCGAATGATGTTATCAGCACACACACGGAATAAGAATGGTTCTTCCCAATAATAATTGCGACAATCCCTCAAGAACTTCTTCCGTTGGTACGATTCCAACCCTTCCGGAATAAGATCGCTGACAATGTAGTTAGCGATGTCTGCATACCATGGTGCAACTGAATTTGATACCATTAATATATGTTCATCTGGAAATGAGTCATTTATCTCCAGCTCTTCTTTTTGTCTTCCTGATTCGTCCAATCTAGACAAGTGATCTGCCACTTGGTTTTGTGTTCCCTTGCGATCCATAACTTCAAAGTCAAACTCTTGTAGCAGTAACACCCATCGGATTAGTCGAGGCTTAGCATCTTTCTTCGCCATCAAATAACGGAGAGCAGCATGATCTGTATACACAATCACTTTGGAGCCCAATAGATATGCACGGAACTTCTCAAATGCATACACAATAGCTAACAGTTCCTGCTCCGTTATAGTGTAATTCATTTGCGCTCCATTAAGCGTCTTGCTAGCATAGTATATTGGGTGAAGAATTTTGTTTTGTCTCTGCCCCAGTATCACTCTAATAGCTACACCGCTAGCATCGCACATCAGCTCAAAAGGCAACGGCCAGTCAGGTGTGACAATGATAGATGCCGTGGTGAGCTTCGTTTTCAGTTCTTCAAAAGCAGTGAGGCATTTTTCATCAAAGACGAACTTGGCATCTTTCTCTAAGAGTTCACACATTGGGCGTGCAATCTTTGAGAAATCTTTAATGAACCACCTGTAGAACCCAGCATGCCCTAGAAAGCTACGGACACCTTTCACTGATGTGGGAGGAGGGAGCTTGGAGATGATCTCAATTTTTGCCTTATCCACCTCAATACCATGCCTGGAGATTTTATGCCCCAAAACAATACCTTCATCCACCATGAAGTGGCATTTTTCCCAATTTAATACAAGGTTTATTTCTTTGCATCGTTCCAACACTTTCTTGAGATTCTTTAAGCATTTCTCAAAAGTTTCCCCGATTACTGAAAAATCATCCAAAAAGACTTCGAGGAAATCTTCCACCATGTCAGAAAAAATCGACATCATACATCTCTGGAAGGTAGCTGGAGCGTTGCACAATCCGAATGGCATTCGACTGAAGGCAAATGTTCCATACGGGCAGGTGAACGTTGTCTTCTCCTGATCCTCCAAAGCAATATTTATCTGATTGTACCCGAAATATCCATCAAGGAAGCAATAAAAGGACTTTCCGACTACCCGATCAAGCATTTGATCAATAAAAGGCATAGGGAAATGATCCTTGCAAGTAGCACTGTTAAGCTTCCTGTAATCCATGCATACCCGCCATCCGGTTACTGTTCTAGTGGGAATCAGCTCGTTCCTTTCATTCTTGACCACATTCATGCCTTCTTTCTTTGGCACACATTGCACTGGACTCACCCACAAACTATCTGCAATCGGGTAAACAACTCCTGCATCCAGCCATTTTATTATCTCTTTCTTCACCACTTCCTGCATTGATGGATTCAGCCGTCTCTGGTGCTCCACGCTCGGTTTTGTTCCATTTTCAAGTTGAATCTTGTGCTCACAGATTCCAGCCGGAATTCCCCGAATGTCCGCAATTGTCTATCCGATTGCCTATCTGTGTTCCTTCAAAACTTGCAGCAACCGTTCTACCTGCACATCATTCAACAACGAAGAAACAATTACCGGTAAAGTATTATTCACACCAAGAAATTTATACCTCAAATGTTAAGGCAGCAGCTTGAGCTCTAATTGGGGTGGTACAATAATGGAAGGCTTTGCTGGAGGTGTGGCTCTATTCTCCAAATCTAGGGACAGTTTTGGTGGAGTATATGACTAAGAGCCACGTCCTTCTAATGCATTCACTGATTCCATGAACCCATCCAAGTCATTATCATCGAAATTCACCAGTATAGCTGCCAATGCTTCACCTAAGCATTGCTCTTCCATTTTCATCTCGACCGCTTCATTGACTTTATCAACAATGCCAATTAGTGAAATATTTTCATATTCAGTTGGCAGCTTCATTCCCTTACTAGCTTGGAAAGTGATTTCTTCATTGTTTACCCGGAACTTTATTTCATTACGCTCCGAGTCCATAAGAGCTCTTCCTGTAGCTAAGAATGGTCTCCCCAATATGATGGGGATTTCCTTGTCCACGGCACAATCAAGGATCACAAAATCAGCTGGAATATTAAACTTGCCAACTTTTACAATTACATCATCTACAACACCAATCAGGTCTCTTGATAGATCGGTCAGCCATTTGCAGCCTCATGCTTGTCGGCCTCGGCATTCCTAACCCCCGCTTGTTTGTAGATGGCTAAAGGCATTAGATTAATACTAGCCCCATTGTCACACAATGCCTTAGCAAAATCACGCACTCCAATAGTACACGGAATAGTGAATTCTCCTGGGTCCTCTTTCTTCTGGATTGGATTTGTAGCTATGATAGAGCTAACCCTGTGAGTCATGTTTACCACCTCATTCCTGGTGGTTCTCTTTTTAGTAATCAGATCCTTCAGATACTTGGCAAACCCTGGCATTTCCTGGAACGCCTCCAAGAAAGGTATATTAACTTATAACTGCTTGAGAATGTCGTAAAACTTCTCAAATTTGCAGTCGTCCATTCTTCTAGCAAGTCTCTGAGGAAAAGGAGGAGGGGGTCTAGGAATTGGCGGAAGAACGGATGATGTTCCTTCTGCCTTATCCTTTATCCCTTCCTGAGTCTCATCTCTGTTCAGCACAATTTCTGGATTTTCGTTTGCCTCAGCAACACTATCTTTTTCAACTTCGACCTCTTTTCGAAGTTCTTCAGCTTCATCTCTTCCCTGCGATGTCTTACCACTCCTAGTCATGACAGCCATAATATGAGCAGTTGGGCCACTTCCACTTCCCTTAGGATTTGCAATTGTGTCGCTAGGAAGTGTTCCCTTCTGTTGTGGATATTGTTCACGAGAGAGGTCCCTCATTTGCAATTCCAACTTTTGAATCGCTGTTGTGTGGGAGCCAACCAATTCAGTCATGTTTTTCATGGAAGTATCTGACTTTTCTTGGTTTTGTAATATCCTCTCGAGCATACTCTCCAGTTTAGATTCACTTGAGGATCCCTGATTCGAATACTACCCTTTTGGAGGAACATAAGTGTTGGAGCTTCGGTTTGGAAAATGGTTACTGTTGTTCCAATTTCCCTGACTAGGGCCAGTTTGATCATTCCGCCATTGTTGGGGACCTTGCCCTTGCGGGTTTGGTCTCCAATGATTTTGCGTCCCTTGACCCTGATAATGTTGCCTTTGATAACCTCCCTGAGTATTGTTGACATAATTCGCCTCTTTATATTCATCACTTTGTATTGGTTGCACATTCTCTACTACATTGACTTTCTTCTTTTGATTTTTTGTAAACAACTTCATCAATACATTAACATTGGTGGCAAGTTCAGCAATCACCTGGTCTCATTATTGATTTTCCTTTATCAAGTTGTTCATGAAAGGAGACCTAATTGTAATGCCACCTGTTGTATCCTCAGAATGCCAATCTTGATTGTGTTTAGCCATTTTATCCAAAATCTGAGTTACTCTAGCGAAGGTCTTATCCATAAAAGAACCAGCAGCAGCATTCTTCGCTATCGATTGGTTCATAGGATCCAAACCCATATAAAACTTTTCCAGTAATATTGAATCTGGAAAGCCATGGTTTGGGGACCTCACCAAATACAACTTGAAGCGTTCCCACACTTCGTGTAGTTGTTCACCAGGTAGTTGTTTAAAGAAAAATATCTTGTCGTGGAGCTCAGATTTCTTGCTTTGCGGAAACCACTTTGACAAGAATGCCCGGACCAGTTCAGGCCATGAACGGATGGAATTTTGAGGAAGTTTTTGAAGCCATTTCCTCGCATATCCAGCTAACGAGTACTTAAAGCATCTCAGCCTTAATGCATCGTCAGAGACATTATTTTGCTTGTGCGTCGCACAAACACCCAAAAAGTTCCTGAGGTGCTGCGTTGGATCGTCATTAGTAGAGTTTCTGAAGTATCCTTCAGCTTTCAGCATCAAAATTAGTCCATGTTCTACCTTTAACGTAGCAGCACCTATAGCTGGAGGTACTATAGCGTTCGTATCCTCTATGTATTCTTCAATATCAGCAAAAGGATTTTCTTCTTGCTCCAGCTCCACATCATCTACATGGTCCACCATATCTTCCTGTCTACAACAACCAAAACAAACAACGTGCAATCAAGTGGAATTAGACTTATAGTAAAGTATAAACTAATCATAAATTTCAAAACCGTATTCCCCAGCAACGGCGCCAAAATTTGATTTGCTCAAATTACACCTTAACAATAGTGTAAGCGATCGATGTCAAATATAGTAACCCAACAAGGTTGGGGTCGAATCCCATAGGGAATAGGCGTGAAACTATTGTCCAATTAATGCGGTACTTTACTTAGTCGTAATTCTATCAAGTAGCCAAAAACAGAGAAGTGTTGAATATATAAAGAAAGGTGAACTAAGAACTGATGTCTAAGAATATGTTGAGCATGAAAACTATGAATTTAAGATACTAAGGTTGGGTTCCCCTTAATGTAGTAGAATGTTCTTGATAGTGATATTGAAGTCCGTTCTTGATAAGCAATCAGTTCTTAAGAACAACCAATTATTTTCCAAATTAAAATCTACTTATTCCTAAGAGATTTCGTTAAACAAGGTTTAAAGCCTTGAATTTCTGTTATTTATTGCCACCAAACCCTATCTTACTTTTCCAAGATAAGATAGCGTTAATTGGCATTCGTTAATGTTTGCAACCACTAACGATTAATTGAAAACGAGAAATAAATAAATATCAAGCTTCTTCCGAAATTGGAATCAATATCAAAGTCTCAATAACATTCCACCCATCTAGGGTTCACAACCTTGGCATTAGAGTTTAGCTACACATACTGATAACTAAAGAACAAGGAAGAATAATTGAATTCATCTTACAAAAATCTAAGAATTATCAGTTTTGATCACCCAAAAGCTTCTCTCAATTCGAAAAATATTCAAAAGCCGCACTTTGTACTCTGAAATATGATAAGTATCTCTTCACAAAACCCTATAAAAGCTATTTATAGAGGCCCAAAACCCAATGTGAGCAGCAGTCAGTTTTGCCCTCGTTGCACTTATGCGAATCGCATTCTTCACACTAACTTTCACCCAGACTCTGTTCGTGTTTGCGATGAGAATGCGGTTCGCATTCCTAATTTGCGGTCACATTTGCGACCGTATTTTCAACCTGAAAGTTGGCTTAAAGTTCTGTCTGCATCTGCGAACTACTTGCAAAATATGCTACTCGCATAGCTGTTTTGCAATCGCATAATTGCCTCTACGATGCTCCTGACCTCTTTTCTTGTCTTTAGCTGGCTTTTTGGACTTCTTTTTCTTACTTCTGGATTTCTTCACTCAATACACTAAAATTACGTAAGTATCGTGATAATTAACAAGTAGAACAAGTCAAACTCTAAACAAATAGTATCAAAATGTGCCGAAATTNGGTCTCATTATTGATTTTCCTTTATCAAGTTGTTCATGAAAGGAGACCTAATTGTAATGCCACCTGTTGTATCCTCAGAATGCCAATCTTGATTGTGTTTAGCCATTTTATCCAAAATCTGAGTTACTCTAGCGAAGGTCTTATCCATAAAAGAACCAGCAGCAGCATTCTTCGCTATCGATTGGTTCATAGGATCCAAACCCATATAAAACTTTTCCAGTAATATTGAATCTGGAAAGCCATGGTTTGGGGACCTCACCAAATACAACTTGAAGCGTTCCCACACTTCGTGTAGTTGTTCACCAGGTAGTTGTTTAAAGAAAAATATCTTGTCGTGGAGCTCAGATTTCTTGCTTTGCGGAAACCACTTTGACAAGAATGCCCGGACCAGTTCAGGCCATGAACGGATGGAATTTTGAGGAAGTTTTTGAAGCCATTTCCTCGCATATCCAGCTAACGAGTACTTAAAGCATCTCAGCCTTAATGCATCGTCAGAGACATTATTTTGCTTGTGCGTCGCACAAACACCCAAAAAGTTCCTGAGGTGCTGCGTTGGATCGTCATTAGTAGAGTTTCTGAAGTATCCTTCAGCTTTCAGCATCAAAATTAGTCCATGTTCTACCTTTAACGTAGCAGCACCTATAGCTGGAGGTACTATAGCGTTCGTATCCTCTATGTATTCTTCAATATCAGCAAAAGGATTTTCTTCTTGCTCCAGCTCCACATCATCTACATGGTCCACCATATCTTCCTGTCTACAACAACCAAAACAAACAACGTGCAATCAAGTGGAATTAGACTTATAGTAAAGTATAAACTAATCATAAATTTCAAAACCGTATTCCCCAGCAACGGCGCCAAAATTTGATTTGCTCAAATTACACCTTAACAATAGTGTAAGCGATCGATGTCAAATATAGTAACCCAACAAGGTTGGGGTCGAATCCCATAGGGAATAGGCGTGAAACTATTGTCCAATTAATGCGGTACTTTACTTAGTCGTAATTCTATCAAGTAGCCAAAAACAGAGAAGTGTTGAATATATAAAGAAAGGTGAACTAAGAACTGATGTCTAAGAATATGTTGAGCATGAAAACTATGAATTTAAGATACTAAGGTTGGGTTCCCCTTAATGTAGTAGAATGTTCTTGATAGTGATATTGAAGTCCGTTCTTGATAAGCAATCAGTTCTTAAGAACAACCAATTATTTTCCAAATTAAAATCTACTTATTCCTAAGAGATTTCGTTAAACAAGGTTTAAAGCCTTGAATTTCTGTTATTTATTGCCACCAAACCCTATCTTACTTTTCCAAGATAAGATAGCGTTAATTGGCATTCGTTAATGTTTGCAACCACTAACGATTAATTGAAAACGAGAAATAAATAAATATCAAGCTTCTTCCGAAATTGGAATCAATATCAAAGTCTCAATAACATTCCACCCATCTAGGGTTCACAACCTTGGCATTAGAGTTTAGCTACACATACTGATAACTAAAGAACAAGGAAGAATAATTGAATTCATCTTACAAAAATCTAAGAATTATCAGTTTTGATCACCCAAAAGCTTCTCTCAATTCGAAAAATATTCAAAAGCCGCACTTTGTACTCTGAAATATGATAAGTATCTCTTCACAAAACCCTATAAAAGCTATTTATAGAGGCCCAAAACCCAATGTGAGCAGCAGTCAGTTTTGCCCTCGTTGCACTTATGCGAATCGCATTCTTGTCGCAGAACGGGAATGCAGTTCGCAAATCTTCCTATTCCATCGCAAATCGCACCAGTCAGCTTTACTCTCATCGTATTCCAATTTGCGGTTTGCAGGTTGACTTTGCGATCGCAGAATGCGATCGCATTCTTCACACTAACTTTCACCCAGACTCTGTTCGTGTTTGCGATGAGAATGCGGTTCGCATTCCTAATTTGCGGTCACATTTGCGACCGTATTTTCAACCTGAAAGTTGGCTTAAAGTTCTGTCTGCATCTGCGAACTACTTGCAAAATATGCTACTCGCATAGCTGTTTTGCAATCGCATAATTGCCTCTACGATGCTCCTGACCTCTTTTCTTGTCTTTAGCTGGCTTTTTGGACTTCTTTTTCTTACTTCTGGATTTCTTCACTCAATACACTAAAATTACGTAAGTATCGTGATAATTAACAAGTAGAACAAGTCAAACTCTAAACAAATAGTATCAAAATGTGCCGAAATTATCGGGCACATCAAGCAGCGGGTCCACATTGGTCAGGTTCTGGGTGTCATGCCAGCATAGCCAGTTATTCCAATTAAGCTTGAGGTCAGGCCAGTAGCATCTGAGAAGGAGAAGATGGGACTTGAGAGGTTCAAGTAGTATGATCCTCCTACTTTTGGTGGTGCAACTACCGAGGATGCGTAGGGTTTTCTAAATAAGTGCTATCATATTGTCCGCACCATGGGTATTGTGGAGGTGAATGGAGTTACTTTTACTACATTTCAGCTATTAAGAGTAGAGTATCTCTGGTGGCAGACTTACTAGGAGGATAGGCCTGCTAATGCAGTCCCAGTCACTTGGGCTTAGTTTTTAGAGATGTTGTTGAGAGAGTTTGTTCCCCGGACCCTTCGGGACACATGGAACAAAAAGTTTGAGCTGCTGCATCAGGGGATTATGACAGTGTCAGACTATGTTATTAGACTCAGTGAGTTGTTCCGTCATGCACCTACCTTGGTTTCTACAGTCAGAGAGCGAGTTTGTAGATTCACGAGGGGCTCACCTATGGTATTAGATTCAACATTGATAAAGAGTTGGAGATACCCCATTATATCACGCGAAAGTTGGAGGGTATGCAGGGCTAAGAGAGAGTGGACAGGGAGGCCAAGAGGCCTCGAGGTACTGGAGGATTTTGTGATGGCCACACTGGAGCTACAACCTGACATGGCCGGGGATATGTGAGTCGGCTAGTTCATTCAGCATTTCCAGCTTCTAGCGGTCTCCGGCAATTCAAAGATCTCAAGTTGCCCGTTATGCACCGCTACTGCCTAATGCACCTCCTGCATGAGGAGCTTTCAGCGGTCAGTCCGGCTGACCAGGCTAGATTTTGTTTCATCAGCCACGCCCACCGAGAGCTTGTTTTGAGTGTGGCTACACCAAACAAATAGTGAGGGACTATCCCAGACTTAGGAGGGCTGCACCTCCACAGACTACACAAGCTCCACAGATTCTACAGGGCCCACAAGCCATGGTTGCTACTCCAGTTGCCGCTCCACCTGCACCGCCAGCTAGGGGTGGAGCCAGGCCGCTAGAGGTGGAGGCCATGCTTATTTCTATGTTTTTCGGGTAGGACGGAGGCCGCTACTTCAGATGTTATCAGCACAAGTATTGTTCTAGTTTTTCATCGGGATGCCTCAGTTTTATTTAATCCAGGTTCCACTTATTCATATGTGTTATCTTACTTTGCTTCGTAATTGGATATGTCTCGTGATTCATTGAGTGCCCTGTATATGTTTCCATGCCTATGGGAGATTATGTTATTGTAGATTGTGTTTATTAGTCGTGCTTAGTTACTATTGATGGATAAGAGACCAGAGTTAATCTATTGCTACTCAATATCGTAGACTTTGATGTGATATTGGGCATGGCCTGGTTGCCGTCGTATCATGCTATTTTGGACTGTCACGCCAAGGCCGTGACATTGGCTATGCCAAGGTTGTCGAGGTTGGAGTGAAGGGGGGTATTGGATTATATTCCTAGCAGGGTTATATCCTTTCTAAAGGCACATCGAATGGTTGATAAGAGGTGTGATGTATACCTAGCCTTTGTGAGAGATGTCACTGCTGATACTCCTACAATTGAGTCAATTCCTGTAGTGAGAGATTTCCCAGGCGTATTTCCAGCAGACCTACCGGGTATGCCACCCGATAAGGACATCACTTTGGTATTGAATTGGAGTCGGGCACTCGGTCTATTTCTATTCCACCATATTATATGGCACCCGTGGAGTTGAAGGAATTGAAGGAACAACTTCAGGAGTTGCTTGATATTGGTTTCATCCGGCCGACTGTCTCGCCTTGGGGTGCTTGAGTTTTTTTTCTTGAAGAATAAAGATGGCTCTGTGTAGATGTGTATTGATTATAGGCAGTTGAACAAAGTTACAGTCAAGAACAAGCACACACTACCGCGCATTAATGATTTTTTTAACCAGATTCAGAGTGCTACAGTGTTTTCAACGATTGATTTGAAGTAAGGGTATCATCAGCAAAGATTCGGGACTCGAATATCCCGAAGTCTGCTTCAAGAATCAGAATGGTCACTTGATTTCCTAGTGATGTCATTAGGGTTTACCAATGCCCCAACAATATTTATGCACTTGATGAATATTTTATTAAAGTCATATCTCGAGTCTTTTGTCATCGTATTCATTGATGACATCTTGGTGTATTCCCGCAGCCGAGAGGATCATGAGCAGCATTTGAGGATCGTGCTCCAGGCATTGAGGCAGAAGAAGTTATATGCAAATTTCTCAAAGTGTTAATTCTAGCTTGATTCTATGGTGTTTATGGGTCATGTGGTATCAATTGAACGGATTAAAGTAGATCCAAAGAAGATTGAAGCAGTTCAAAGTTGGCCCAGACCGTCTTCAGCTACTGAGATCCAGAGTCTTCTTGGTTTGGCCATGTATTATCGTCATTTTATAGAGGGTTTATCAGCCATTGCTGCACCTTTGACCAGATTGACCCAGAGAGCTTTTAGAAGCTCAAGACTACCTTGACCACAAATCCAGTTCTAGTTTAGCCTTCAACATTGGGTTCATATATGGTTTATTGTGATGCTTCGCGGATTGGTATTGGGTGTGTCTTGATGCAGGAGGGTAGGATGATTGCTTATGCTTCACTCCAGTTGAAGCCCCATGAGAAGAACTACATCTTTCATGATCTAGAGTTGGTCGTTGTTATTCACACATTAAAGATTTGGAGGTACTATCTCTATGGCGTGTCTTTCAAGGTATTCACAAATCATCAAAGTCTACAACACAAGTTTAACCAAAAGGATCTGCACTTGAGCAACAACAATGGTTAGAGCTGTTAAAAGACTATGATATCATTATTCTGTATCATCAAGGGAAGGCCAATGTGGTGGCTGATGCCTTGAGTAGGAAGGCGGAGAGTATGGGTAGCCTTGCATATTTTCTAGTTGGTGAGAGACAATTAGCATTGGATGTTCAGACGTTGGCCGATCAATTTGAGGGATTGGATGTTTCGGAGCCTAGCCGGGTTCTAGTATGCGTGGTTTCTCAGTCTTCTTTGTATGAGTGCGTAAGAACGCGTCAATATGACGACCCCTATTTGTTTGTCCTTAAGGACACAGTGGAGCGCGGTGATGCCAAGGAGGTTTTTATTGGATATGACGGGTGTTATGGATGCAGGGCTGGTTATGTGTGCCTAATGTGGATAGGCTGTGTGAGCTGATTCTTGAGGAGGCCCATAGTTCGCGGTATTCCATCCATCTAGGTGCCACGAAGATGTATCAGGATTTGAGGCAGCACTATTGGTGGAGAAAAATGAAGAAAGATATAGTGGAGTATGTGTCTCGGTGCTTGAACTGTCAGTAGGTAAAGTATGAGCATCAGAGGCCGGCTGATTTGCTTCAGAGACTTGAGATTCCCAAGTTGAAATAAGGGTGTGTTACCATGGATTTCATTGTTGGCCTCCCACGGACTTCGAAAACATTTGACGCAGTATGGGTTATTGTGGACAGACTGACGAAGTCTGCACACTTTATTCCGGTTGTGACTGCCTACTCTTTAGAGCAGCTGGCTCAAATCTATATCCGAGAGATTGTTCGCCTTCATGGTGTGCCAGTGTCCATTATCTCTGATTGAGGCAGAAATTTGCATCGCATTTTTGGAGGTCCGTACACCAAGAGTTAGCCACACAGGTTGAGTTGAGTACAATATTTCACCCCCAGACGGACGGGCATCCGAGCACATCATTCATATCTTGGAAGATATGCTACGTGCCTGGGCTATGGATATTGGTATTCTTGGGATCTGTTCTTATAGCTTACAGAGTTTGCCTACAACAACAGTTACTAATCGAGCATTCAGATGGCTCCTTATGAAGCCCTATATGGGAGGCGATGTAGTTCTCCAGCTGGTTAGTTTGAGCCGGTGGAGGCTAGGATATTGGGCATTAATTTGGTTTGGTATGCCATGGAGAAATTCAAGTTGATTCAAGATTGGCTTTGTACAGCATAATCTAGGCAGAAGAGATATGCTGATTAGACGGTTCGTGATGTAGCATTTATGGTGGGAGATAGGGTTTTGCTTCGGGTTTCACCCATGAAAGGTCTAATGAGGTTCAGGAGGACGGTCAAGTTAAGCCCTAGGTATATTAGTCCTTTTGAGATCCTTGAGAGAGTGGGGTATGTGGTCGACAAACTTGCAATGCAACTAGCTTATCGCCAGTTCACCCGGTGTTCCATGTTTCCATGATTCGGAAGTATTATGGTGACCCATACCATGTATTAGATTTCAACTCAGTCTAATTGGACAATGATTTGATGTATGTTGATGTCACGACCCTAACCCCGAACCCGGTCGTGATGGCGCCTCTCGTGAAGACAAGGCCAGCCACTTCAAATGAAATCTCATTTTTAAGCAAATAAATTAACAAGAAAACAATACAAACGTGGTTTAATAGCATTCATTCGCGGAATTGTAGCTAATCATCCCGACAACAGCCCAAACCGGGGTGTCACAATGTCGTGAGCCACTAATGAATCCTAATAACCAGATTACTAATTACAATATCTGGCACAATTTTTGAAGAACATGGAAACAGCAAGATAAAAAAGATACGGGGTTGCGGACGCCAACAGCTACCTCGTAGTCTCTGAATCACCGCCTGGACAGGAGAAAATCAATACTCCGAGGCGGAACCAACAACTCCTGAATCTGCACACAGGGTGCGGGGTGTAATGTGAGCACTTCGAACTCAGTGCGTAATAAGCATAAATAACAACTGAAAGTAAGAAAACACACAAAGCACAAGGCATTCAATAATGAAACATTTAAACATCATTCGCAAACAGAGAATCAGTGAAAAATCCAAGTCAAGTGTCTTTTCAACAGGTAAAAACATGAAATCCCTTTTTGGTAAATAATATAAAGTAAAACATCGCCACTCGGGCTATATATCATTTAAAAACTCGCCCCTCGGGCATAATATCACATGGTACAACATCAGCCCCTTAGGCATATCACAATATCAGCCCCTTGGGCTATATTTCACATCACAATGGGTACCCGCGCTCACTGGGGGTGTACAGACTACGGGAGGGGCCCATTACGGCCCAAGCGCTATATCATATCTCGTGGCGGCGTGCCACGCGCTCCCACTTACATCATATCTCGTGGCAGCGTGCCACCCGCTCCCACTTACATCATATCTCGTGGCAGCGTGCCACCCGCTCCACTTACATCATATCTCGTGGCGGCGTGCCACCCACTCCCACTTACATCATATCTTGTGGCGGCGTGCCACCCGCTCCCACTTACATCACATTTTGTGGTAGGCGTACCACCCGTTCCCATTTACATCATATAAAATATCATTTAAACCTCAAAACTAAGTAAAAGTGGCTGAGTTGTAAACAGTGGTAGTCAATACTACTGAATTCAAGTAATGCATCAAAACAGTGAGGAAACAGTGATAATTACCCCTGAAGGGTTTAAATAATCGGCACGAAGCCCAAATATGGTAATCAGCACAAACCAAGATGAAAACAAGTAAGTTTCAATCAAATATGTAGTAAAATCATCAATCGTGATGGACCAAGTCACAATCCCCAGTAGTAAATGACCCCACGCCCATCATGGAGCGTGTGTCTCACCTCAATATAGCACTACGATGTGCAAATCCGAGGTTTCAAACCCTCAGAACATTATTTACAATAACTACTCACCTCGAACCGGCTAAATCCCTAGCCCGTGACCCCTTTGCCGTTTGAATTGGCCTCCACCCGTGTCAAATCTATCCAAAATTAGAATGAATACGTCACACTATGCTGAGGGAACAAAGCCCAAGCAAAACAATCGAAAAATACCAAGAAATTCCGAAATTAGCAAAACCCGAACCCCGGGCCCACTTCTCGAAGTTCATAAAATTTCACCTCAACGGGTTCCTTATCTCCCCACGAGTTCAACCATATGAAATTTTATCGAATTCCGACATCGGATCGACCTCCAAATCTAAATTCAAAATTTAAGGGTTTTCCAACTTAATTCACCAATTACATGCTAGAATAGCAATAGATTTGGGTAATTTGACCAAGATTGAGTTTGGAACACTTATCCCGATGTTCCCCTTGAAAATCTCCCAAAAATCCCTTCAAGATTAGCTGCAATCTGAGCTCTACAGCTCCGATTATGTTTAAGATGGCCAAAGTCCCCTCTTTCAAGAATTTGTCCAAGGAAGTCTCCTTTGGATATGTTCTCAAGGCTGATTTGCTGTGATTTAGGGTGGTTGGAGGTGTTTCTCTTTGTGGGTAACGACAATGGGTTTTTGCATGGTAAATGGGCACTGATTTCTATTTATAAGGGGTCAAAAATCGAGACAAAAACGCCTTTGTCAGGCTTAAAATGTGATCGCATATATGTCGCATAACAGATATGCGGTCCGCGTATTTGACGCGACCATCGCAAAGGTAACCCTAGCCTTCACCGCAATTCAGCACGAAGCATGGTTTGCGGTCCGCATGTCAAAATGAGACCGCATTTTTGTCCAGAAATCTGCCTCGGTCTGCGGTCTCAGTGTGCAAAATATGCGGTCCGCATATTAGAAATGCGACCGCGTTTCACACCTTATTTCTGACCTGGATCTTGCCCAGAAGTCTATCTTAGTATGCGATCTCATTGCTCAATATGCAGTCCGCATTTGAGGAATGCGACCGCATTCCTGACTCTGGTTTTTCTGCAGATTTTCTTTCCAACGATGAAATATTCCGAGGCCACTAGAACCTCAACCAAACATGCCAACAAATCCCATAGCATCGTTCAAACTTTTTCGAACGCACAGAACAACCTATCAACACAAATTTCGCGTCGGATTCAAGCCTAAGGATTTCCAAATCTTCTAAGTCGCTCTTTTGATCTAAAGCCAATCAAACCACGTCCGAATGACCTGAAATTTTGCACACACATCCCAAATGACATATCGAAGCTACAGCAACTTTCGGAATTCCATTCCGACCCTCGGATCAAAATCTCGCCGAACAACCGGAAATCGCCAAAAATTCTAACTTCACTAATTCAAACCTAACTCTACACCGGACCTCCAAAAACCATTTCGATCACACTCCTAAGTCATAAATCACCTCCTGAAACTAACCAAACCATCGGAACTCACATCTGAACCCTCTAACTCATAAGTCAACATTCGATTGACTTCTCCAGCTTAAACCTTCTTAAAAGAGACCAAGTGTCTCATTTCTTACCAAATCTACTCTGAACGCAAACT
Organism: Nicotiana obtusifolia; assembly: GCA_002018475.1. Taxonomy (NCBI): domain Eukaryota; kingdom Viridiplantae; phylum Streptophyta; class Magnoliopsida; order Solanales; family Solanaceae; genus Nicotiana; species Nicotiana obtusifolia. The sequence goes on from MCJB01048575.1 coordinate 96,516, forward strand.
ATTCAACGTGATTGCATAAAACACGGATAACGAAGCATAATAAAGTAGAAATGGGGAAAACAGAGCGGTAACTCATGAGACGACTGGTCGGGTCGTCACATTCTCCCCCACTTAAACAAACGTTCGTCCTCAAACGAGTCAAGAAACATACCTGAAGCGTCAAATAGGTGAGGATATCTGCTCCGCATCTCATGCTCGGTTTCCCAGGTAGCCTCCTCCACGGACCGACCTCTCCACTGAACTTTCACTGAAGCTATCTCCTTGGACCTCAACTTCCGAACCTGACGATCCAAAATTGCCACTGGCTCCACCTGACAGGTCAAATTATCATCCAACTGAATCGTGCTGAACTCCAAAATATGAGACGGGTCCCCAATATACTTCCGGAGCATAGAAACATGAAATACTGGGTGTACACTCGACAGACTGGGTGGCAAAGCAAGCTCATAAGCCACCTCCCCAACTCTATGAAGCACCTCAAACGTCCCAATGAACCGAGGACTCAATTTCCCTTTCTTCCCGAATCTCATAACACCTTTCATGGGCGAAACCTTCAGCAAGACCTTCTCACAAACCATGTAGGACACATCTCGAACCTTCCTATTGGTATAACTCTTTTTCCTCGACTGCGCTATACGGAGCCTCTCCTGGATCACTTTCACCTTTTCTAGAGCATCCCGAACTAAGTCAGTCCCCAATAGCCTACCCTCGCCGGGCTCGAACCAACCAACTGGAGATCTAAACCGTCTCCCATAGAAAGCATCATACGGAACCATCTGAATACTTGACTGGTAGCTGTTGTTATAAGCGAACTCTGCAAGCGGTAGAAACTCATCCCATGAACCTCCGAAATAAATAGCACATGCATGCAACATGTCCTCCAATATTTGGATAGTACAGTCGGACTACCCATCCGTCTGAGGATGAAAAGCTGTGCTCAACTCCACCTGATAACCCAACTCCCTCTACACGGCTCTCCAAAACTGCAAAGTAAACTGAGTACTTCTATCTGAATGATAGAAGCTGGAACACCATGCAGCCGAACAATCTCTCGGATATAAATCCATGCGAACCGTTCTGAAGAATAGGTAGTACACACAAGAATAAAGTGTGCAGACTTGGTCAGCCGATCCACAATCACCCAGATAGCATCGAACTTCTTCAAAGTCCGTGGAAGTCCAACAACAAAGTCCATTGTGATCCGCTCCCACTTCCACTCGGGAATAGTCATCTGCGGAAGCAAGCCGCCCTGTCTCTGATGTTCATATTTTACCTGTTGACAGTTGAGACACCGAGCCACGAATCCCATGATATCTTTCTTCATCCTTCTTCACCAATAATGTTGCCTGAAGTCCTGATACATCTTCACGGCACCTGGATGAATGGAATACCGCGAACTATGGGCCTCCTCCAGAATCAACTCCCGAAGTCCATCCACATTGGGCACACAAATCCGGCCCTGCATCCTCAACACTCCATCGTCGCCGATGGTCACATCTTTAGCATCATTATGCTGAACTTTGTCCTTAAGGACAAGCAAATGCGGATCATCATATTGACGCTCCCTGATGCGATCGTATAACGAAGACCGAGATGCCACACAAGCCAACACCCGGCTAGGTTCCGAAATGCCCAATCTCACAAACCTGTTGGCCAAGGCTTGAACATCAACTGCAAGAGGTCTCTCCCCAACTGGAATATATGCTAAACTCCCCATACTCACTGCTTTTCGGCTCAAAGCATCGGCTACCACATTTGCCTTTCCCGGATGGTATATTATAGTGATATCATAATCCTTGAGTAATTCCAACCATCTCCGCTGCATCAAATTAAGATCCTTTTGCTTGAAGAAATGTTGGAGGCTGCGATGATCAGTAAACACCTCACAAGATACACCATACAAGTAATGCCTCCAAATCTTCAATGCATGAACTATGGCAGCAAGCTCCAAATCATGCACGGGGTAGTTCTTTTCATGGGGCTTCAACTGACGAGAAGCATAAGCAATAACTCTACCCTCCTGCATTAGTACACAATCAATCCCAACTCTCGAAGCATCACAATACACAGTATACGAACCTGAAGCTGATGGAAAAACCAATACTGGAGCTGTGGTCAAGGCTGTCTTGAGCTTTTAAAAGCTATCCTCGCACTCGTCCGACCATTCAAATGGAGCACCCTTCTAAGTCAATTTGGTCATGGGCGATGCAATGGATGAGAATCCCTAAACAAACAGGTGTTAATAGCCTGCCAACCCAAGAAAACGAGGAATCTTTGTGACGAGGACGGTCTAGGCCAACTTTGAACCGCCTCTATCTTCTTTGGATCAACCTGTATGCCCTCGCTGGACACTATGTGCCCCAAGAAGGCCACTGAATTGAGCCAAAACTCACACTTAGAGAATTTTGCATAGAGCTTTTCCTCCTTCAAACTCTGCAATACAACTAGCAAATGCTCTGCGTGCTCTTCCTAAATACGCTAGTACATCAGAATATCATCAATGAATACCACAACGAACGAATCAAGATAAGGCCGAAATACATTATTCATCAACTGCATGAATGTTGCTGGGGCATTGGCTAGCCCGAAAGACATAACAAGAAACTCATAGTGACCATATCTAGTCCGGAAAGCAGTCTTAAGAATATCTACATCCCTGATCTTTAACTGGTGATATCTTGAACGGAGATCAATCTTGGAGAACACTCGCGCTCCCTGAAGCTGGTCAAATAAATCATCAATGCGAGGCAAAGGATACTTGTTCTTGATTATTACCTTGCTCAATTACCTATAATCGATGCACATTCTCATCGTTCCATCATTCTTCTTCACAAACGGCACCGGTGCACCCCAAGGTGACACGCTAGGCCGAATGAAGTTGCTCTTTCAATTATTTCAACTCTGATGGTGCCATACGATATGGTGGAATGGAGATGGGCTGAGTACCCGGCACCACGTCAATTCCAAAACCAATATCCCTGTCCGATGGCATGCCCGGCAGGTCTGCAGGAAAGACATCAAGAAAGTCCCTCACAACTGGAACAGAGTCAATGCTTGGAATCTCAGCTCCAACATCCCTCAAAAACACTAAGTATGAAAGGCAACCCTTCCCAACCATACGCTGGGCCTCTAAGAACGATATCACCCTACTAGGAACATAATCAATCACGCCACGCCACTCGATCCGCGGCACACCTGGCATAGCCAAAGTGACTATCTTGGCATGACAGTCTAAAATAGCATGACATGGGGATAACCAATCCATGCCCAAAATGACATCAAAGTCTACTATGCTTAATAGCAATAGGTCCACTCGGGTCTCCAGACCCCCAATGGTCACTACACATGACTGGTACACACGGTCTACAATAACAGTATCGCCCACCGGGGTAGACAATGAATAGGTAAAGCAAGAAACTCCCAGGGCGTATCCAAATAATGAGCAAAATATGAGGACACATATGAATAGGTGGAACCGGGATCAAATAATACCGAGGCATATTTGTGGCAGACTGAAACAATACCTGTAATAATGGCATCTGAAGCACTGACATCTGTCCTGCCTGGAATAGCATAGAAACGAGCCTGGCCACCGCCTGATCGACCTCCCCCTCTAGGGCGACCCCTGGCTGCCTGACCTCCACCCCAGCTGGGTGGGTGGGTGGTAAAGTAAGTGGAGCAGAAGTCGAGGGCTGACCCCTCTACTGGGACATCTAGCACTTCGATGAGGACACTGCCTCCACATGTGGCCCATCTCGCCACACTCATAACAATTCCCTAGCGCTGGAGAAGAGGAATGAAGGGAACCTCTCGCACCGGATTGTCTAGCAGGTGTACTCGGCATAGAAGGACCCTGGGCTGACAGAGTATGAGCTGGAAGGGCGCTGAGTGATGACTGGCCCTGCTGTAACCCATGATAACCATGACCTGCAGATGCTCCACGGTACTCTGGACGGGCTGGCTGGGCAGGCCTGAAGGAACGACCTCTACCCTGCTGAAACTGGCCTCTCGAAGGAGCACCATTGTAATTGCCTGATCCTCGAGGCCTCTTAGCCCCCCTCTCTTCTCGCTCCTGACGGTGAACCGTCTCAATCTCGCGAGCTATATCAACCACCTCCTCGAAGGTAGCCTCCAATACTCGCTCCTTGGTCATAAGAATACGGAGATGATAGCTAAGGCCATCCACAAACCTCCTGATCCTTTCAGGATCAGTCGGAACCATCCGGACGGCATGACGAGCCAACTCAGAAAATCTTGACTCATATTACGACACATTCATATCCCCTTGTTGCAGCCATTCGAACCGTTTACGCAGCTCCTCTCTGCGGGACTGCGGCACATACTTCTCCAAGAAAAGAGCGGAGAACTGCTGCCAAGTGAGGGGCGCTGCATCAACCGGCCTACGCCTCTCATACGCCTCACACCAAGTAAAGGCAGCTCCCGTAAACTGAAACGTGGTAAATGCCACACCACTAAACTCAAGAATCCTGGCTGTCCGGAGCATTCACTGACACTTGTCAAGAAAACCCTAGGCATCCTCGCCCTCAGCACCACTGAATGACGGAGGCTGGAGTCTGCCAAACCTCTCAAGACGACGCTGCTCATCATCTGGCGTAACTGGTACTATGAATTCCTGAGTTGGTGCAACCGGCTGGGCTGGAGATGCCCCCGGCATCTGAAGTCCTTGCACTACCTGCTCAGGTGTACGGGCAACAGGGGTTTGATTGCCTCCCCCGGCCTGTGAAGTAGTTACGGCTGTGGTGGCTGAAACCGCCTGTGCCAGGCAAGTGCAAACTGATATGATCTTAGCCAAGGTCTCCTGAAGACCTGGAATCACGATAGGCACAGCCAGTGCTACTGGAGCCTGATCGTGAGCTGGGGCAGCTGGTGGATCAACAGGTGCTGCCCTAGCTGCTTTGCCTCTGCCACGACCACGACTGCGTCCACTGTCTCTAGTGGCCTCAGTGGGTGGCACTAGTGGTCGTCCACCTCGTCCGGTATCTCGCGTCCTCACCATCTGTGAGAGAATAGAGTAATAGAAGTTTCATTGCTCGGATCAACAAGTTCACACGACAAGAATTTCAAGAATATGGAGTTTTTCCTAAAAAGGTTCCGCAGCCTCTCGAAGATAAGTACAGACGTCTCCGTACCGATCCGCGAGACTATACTAAACTCGCTCATGACTCGTGAGACCTATGTAACCTAGGCTCTGATACCAAGCTGTCACAACCCTAACCCCGAACCCGGTCATGATGGTGCCTCCTATGAAGACAAGGCCAGCCACTTCAAACGAAATCTCATTCTTAAGCAAAAATTAACAAGAAAACAATACAAACATGGTTTAATATCATTCATTCGCGGAATTGTAGCTAACCATCCCGACAAAAGCCTAAATCGGGGTGTCACAATGTCATGAGCCACTAATGAATCCTAATAACCAGATTACTAATTACAATATGGCACAATTTTTGAAGAACATGGAAACAGCAAGATAAAAGAGATACGGGGTTGCGGAAGCCAAGAGCTACCTTGTAGTCTCTGAATCACCGCCTGGACAAGAGAAAATCAATACTCCGAGACGGAACCAACAACGCCTGAATCTGCACACAGGGTGCAGGGAGTAATGTGAGTACTTCCAACTCAGTGAGTAATAAGCATAAATAACGACTGAAAGTAAGAAAACACACAAAGCACTAGGAATTCTATAATGAAACATTTAAACATCATTCACAAATAGAGAATCGGTGAGAAATCCAAGTCAAGTCTCTTTTCAACAGGTAAAAACATGAAATCCCTTTTTGGTAAATAATATAAAGTAAAACATCGCCTCTCGGGCTATATATCATTTAAAAACTCACCCCTCGAGCATAATATCACATGGTACAACATCAGCCCCTCGGGCATATCACAATATCAGCCCCTCGGGCTATATTTCACATCACAATGGGTACCCGCGCTCACTGGGGGTGTACAGACTCCGGGAGGGGCCCCTTACGGCCCAAGCGCTATATCATATCTCGTGGCGGCGTGCCACGCGCTCCCACTTACATCATATCTCGTGGCGGCGTGCCACCCGCTCCACTTACATCATATCTCGTGGTGGCATGCCACCCGCTCCCACTTACACCATATCTCGTAGCGGCGTGCCACCCGCTCCCACTTACATCACATTTTGTGGTAGGCGTACCACCCATTCCCATTTACATCATATAAAATATCATTTAACCCTCAAAACTAAGTAAAAGTGGCTGAGATGTAAACAGTGGTAATCAATACTACTGAGTTCAAGTAATGCATTAAACAGTGAGGAAACAATGATAATTACCCCTGAAGGGTTCAAATAATCGGCATGATGCCCAAATATGGTAATCAGCACAAACCAAGATTAAAACAAGTAAGTTTCAATCAAATATGTAGTAAAATCATCAATTGGGATGGACCAAGTCACAAACCCCAGTAGTAAATGACCCCACGCCCATCATGGAGCGTGTGCCTCACCTCAAATCCGGGGTTTCAAACTCTCAGAACATTATTTACAATCACTACTCACCTCGAACTAGCTAAATCCCTAGCCCGCTACGCCTTTGCCCTTTGAATTGGCCTCCACGTGCGTCGAATCTATCCAAAATTAGAATGAATACGTCACATTATGCTGAGGGAACAAAGCCCAAGCAAAACAATCGAAAAATACCAAGAAATTCCGAAATTAGCAAACCCGAACCCCGGGTCCTCTTCTTGAAGTTCAGAAAATTTCACCTCAACGGGTTCCTTATCTCCCCACGAGTTCAACCATACAAAATTTTATCGAATTCCGACATCGAATCGACCTCCAAATCTAAATTCTAAATTTAAGGGTTTTCAAACTTAAATCACCAATTACATGCTAGAATAGCAATAGATTTGGGTAATTTGACCAACATTGAGTTAGGAACACTTACCCCAATATTCCCCTTGAAAATCTCCCAATAATCCCTTCAAGATTAGCTGCAATCCGAGCTCTACAGCTCCAATTATGTTTAAGATGGCCAAAGTCCCCTCTTTTAAGAATTTGTCCAAGGAAGTCTCCTTTGGTTATGTTCTCAAGGCTGATTTGCTGTAATTTAGGGTGTTTGGAGGTGTTTCTCTTCGTGGATAACGATAGTGGATTTTTGAATGGTAAATGGGCACTGATTTCTATTTATAAGGGGTCAAAAATCGAGACAAAAACGCCCCTATCAGGCTTAAAATGCGATCGCATATCTGTCGCATAACAGATATGCGGTCGCATATTTGACGCGACCATGGCAAATGTAACCCTAGCCTTCACCAAAATTCAGCACGAAGCATGGTTTGCGGTTCGCATGTCAAAATGCGACCGCATTTTTTGCCGCATTTTCGCTATTGATTTTTGTCCAGAAATCTGCCTCGGTCTGCGGTCTCAGTGTGCAAAATATGTGGTCCGCATGTTAGAAATGCGACCGCGTTTCACACTGCATTTCTGACCTGGATCTTGCCTAGAAGTCTGTTTGGGTATGCGATCTCATTACTCAATATGCGGTCCGTATTTGAGGAATGCGACCGCATTCTTGACTCTGGTTTTTCTGCAGATTTTCTTTCCACCGATAAAATAGTCTGTTTAACCACTCTAAACTCACCCGAGGCCACTGGAACCTCAACCAAACATGCCAACATATCCCATAACATCGTTCAAACTTGTTCCAACCTTCGAAACGCACAGAACAACCTATCAAAACAAATTTCACGTCGGATTCAAGCCTAAGGATTTTCAAATCTTCTAAGTCGCTCGTTTGATGTAAACCCAACCAAACCACGTCCGAATGGCCTGAAATTTTGCACACACATTCCAAATGACATATCGAAGCTACAACAACTTTCGAAATTTCATTCCAACCCTCGGATCTACATCTCGCCAAACAACCGGAAATCGCCAAAAATTCTAACTTCACCAATTCAAGCCTAACTCTACATCGGACCTCCAAAATCCATTTCGATCACACTCCTAAGTCATAATTCACCTCCCAAAACTAACCGAACTATCGGAACTCACATCCGAGCCCTCTAACTCATAAGTCAACATTCGGTTGACTTCTCCAGCTTAAACCTTCTTAAAGAGACCAAGTGTCTCATTTCTTACCAAATCTACTCCGAACGCAAACTATTCAACGTGATTGCATAAAACACGGATAACAAAACATAATAAGGTGGAAATGAGGAAAACGGTGCAGTAACTCATAAGACGACTAGTCGGGTCGTCACATTTGAGGAGCTGGTGGCTATATTGGACAGGCAGGTCCGATAGTTGAGATCACAGAACATTGCTTCAGTGAAAGTTCAATGGTGCGGTCAACCAGTCGAGGAGGCAAGTTGGGAGACTGAGCATGATATGCATAGCCGTTATCCTCACCTTTTTTGCACTTCAGGTATGTCTCTATACTCGTTCAAGGATGAACGTTTGTTTTGGAGGCGGAGAATGTAACGACCCGACCGGTCATTTTGAGTATTTTAGCCCTGTTTTCCCTATTTATTACCTCCTCTATATTCAATTGTGGTTATGCGACTTGCTGGGGTGGTTGATATGGTTTTGGGTGAGTTTCGGAGTGAATTGGGACACTTAGTCCCAAGGTTGAAAGCATAAGTAGGAAGAGTTGACCGGAGTTGGACTTTGTGTAGACAATTTCTGAATGTGGTTTTGATTGCTATTATAGCTTCGTATGGTTATTTTGCACTTACGCGTATGTTCGAATATTGATTTGGAGGTCTGTATGTTGATTTAGGGCTTTTCGACGAAAGTTGAAAAGTTGAAGGTTTGGAAGGTTGATAGGTTTGACTGAGGATTGACTTTATTGATATTTGGTTTAGATTGTGGTTCCAGGAGTTGGTATATGTCCATTGTTCGATTTGGGACTTGCATTTAAAATTTGAACTCATTCGGAGTTCATTTGATATGATTCGGCCATAGTTTTAGAAATTGAATGTTCATTGTTCAATAGACGTGAGTTGGGGTGCGATTTATATATTTGATGTTGTTTGATGTGATTTAAGGCCTCGCTGTAGGTTCGTGTTCTACTTTGGGACTTGATGGTATGTTCGAACAGGGTCCCAGGGGCCTCGGGTATGATTCAGATTGAATGCAGATTCATTTTGGACTAGGAGGATTTTAATACTTACTGAAGTCTAGTGCATCTGCACCGGTGCAATTTGGGCCCCAGGTGCGGCACCGCAAAAACGACATTTGAGCCGCAGATGCGAGATATGGGCTAGGAAGGTGGATCCGCAGGTGCAGACGATCTTGCGCATGTGCGCAACCGAAGATGCTAATTTCTTTCACAGAAGTGGAGTTTCATGGGAAAATCTACATTTTGAGATTTTAAGTTTATGTTATGAAAGCCACTATCACATTGAGGTTGAAGTTGTTGATTATTGAGATATATTTTCTTGTTGAGTAATTCTCATTCATTTTATTATTATTGAGGTTCTTGTTCACATTATGGTTGAGCTGTGGGCTATATGTTGTGGTAACTTTGGTAGTGTTGATTTTAGCAGGTTATGGCATATGGGCACTTCTAGTGTGAGTTGTTGTTGTGTTGTGATATTGATGTACATGCGGTGGTATAAGGATAAGGGTGAATGTGCATGCTCCGACATAAGGTGGGATTTATGTGTGTCTAGTTAATAAGGGAATTACTTGAAGCCACACAGTGACATAAGGGGGCTAAAGTGCGTGTAGCTATTTCAGGAAAAATGTTTTTCGAAAAATATCTAATTGTAATTATCACGTGGTGGTATAAGGAAAGAGGCGTGGTACCTTGGTGGTGATTCCTATTGTACATTCTATTTTAAAGAGGTTTGTTGGTTGAACAGTTTTGTTATTTCTTCATTTGCTTTGCTTGTATTTGTCCGTATTAATTTCTTGTTATTCCTATTATGTGCTCACTCCTTGCTGCCTTTATTGCTTTTTATTCCGTTGTTAGATTACATTATTGAATTGCTTTGTTGTCATTCATTTCCTCATCTTCCATTACTAGACTATACTATACTTATTTCAACATTTCTTGTCCTAGTAGGTGTCTTGACCTGGCCGCGTCACTACTCTACCGAGGTTAGGCTTGCTACTTACGGGTTACCCTTATGGTGTACTCATACTACGCTTTTGCACATTTTTATGTCAGACGCTAGTGATCGTACAATTATTTTCGAAGACTTCAAGATATACCTGCTCGATGCTCGCAGGCCTCGGTGTCACCTTCAGTCATTAATTTTACTACTGTTCATATTCTACTCATACACTGTTGTATTAGAGATTCTTAGTTCATTTTTGTAGAGCTTATGACTCAGTTCCACCGGTTTTGGGGCTTATGTTACTGATGTTCCATATTTTGAGTTATTATGAGATTTATCGGTTTATTTTATTATCTTAGTTAGTTATTTTTGTTATGTTATTTAAGAATGTTAGGCTAACCTAGTCTTAGAGACTAGGTGCCATCACGACTACTTCAGGTGGGATTATGGGGGCATGATATTTACCTATGAGTTTGGATTGAATTACTCTTTAAAAATCGCCTCAATCCGAGTTCCCTAGCTCCAAAAATGGTAAATAAGCTTATAAAAAAATGTCCAATATAAATACCAATCTAGTTGCTAGAGGCCCATGTCCTGGCGCTGAAAGTACCAAATCTAGTTGCTAAAAGTGCTCACTAGAACCTGCTTGTACCAGCCATTCTTAAAATGACTCTAACTCCCTCATAAGAACTCGTGATCCAACAATTCTGTTCCTACGAGTCCCAAATTATAATACGAACCTAATCGTTTAGTCAAAACTTAATTTCGAGCTCATTTGCTCAATACGATACCAACTCTACTCATTAAAAGTTTAACTTAGGATTCGCGGTAAACCCGAGTGAGACTTACTGGAATTGGACCAAAAATTCCAAATTAGTCCTATAAATCATTATCATACTCCTGGAAGTCTTTGAATCAAATTCTGATCTCTATATCTAAACACGAACCTTTGGATCATTACATGCTTATTCTCAAAACAACGCCAAAACGAAAAACACGTTAAACCCCATCCAAAATTCATTCGAGCCCCACGGGACCCATCCAATCATTCTCACAAGTCTAAATAACCTATATGGACTTGTCCAAAAGCTCAAAATACCTATGGGAACATCACAACAAAGAATCAAATATCAAACTGAATAGAATTTCTATTAAGTTCTTAAATCTTCATTCTTTCAAAAGAGTGTCCAAATAACACTTAGATACTTCAGATTACTTCAAAACTTTGCACGCAAGTTAAATCACTATATTGACCTATCCAAAGTCTCAGAATAGCAATTAGAGTCAAATAGCATTAAAGTCAACTCATGGTCACACTTATGAACTCTTAAGTTCTTCAAATTATCAACTTTCGACAAATGGTGATGAATCCTTCTAGGATCCTCCAAAACAAAATCCAAACATACGCTCAAGTTTAAATTCATCATACGTTTACCCATAGTTAAACCTTGGTCAACTCTTGCAACTTAAAGCAGCCAAATGGGAACTAAGTATTCCAAATCAATTCCAGTCCTCACAAAATCCATTCCAACCATGCACGTAAGTCATAAACCACCAAATGAACCGAGGGGAAGTCTTCAATTTTGAAATTAGGTGATAGAACTCAAATTGACGGTTGATTTATTACAAATATGCGTTGTGTTTTGACTTGGATATATTTGATTAGTGTTACAGACACCGCATGGTTGGTAACTGTTGATGTTCAAGTAAGATTTATGGGAGTGATTCTCATGAAGTGATCGTGTATGCGTGATGTGGCAGTCATGGTTAGTGGAGGAGTTAGAAATCATATATGGAGATTCCTGTATTATTGAGGTTTAGAGAATGGGTGTACTCAAAGGCATATTATTCCTTGATTTCAGAATGCGAAGATGTGTTAATGACCGTATGTGATATGCATAGGATACTTTTGAACAATTGGAAGGTTATTTACCTATTGTGGGATGATCGGGAACCAATTTGGGGGCCCATTGGTAGGCTCAATTAGAATGTGTATTCTACATCGGATCGGGTTTATTTACTCAGCATACTAATTGCTGGGGGTGTATCATCGACTAGACTTATTGTTATTCATGACCTGATATGTTCCATATGTTACTCCCTTATGCTACGATGAGTTGTGAGACTACTCAACTATTCACACGTATGATGTGGTTCTATTTAGGCATGGTGGCGAGATTTGAGCGACCTTGCTCTTGGGTGCTCAGGTTCTTATTGCATCTTAGTCATGCTTTTCATGTCTGTGGTTTATTGTGCTTCTGTTTCTCCATAGGTATGGTTATTATCTTCGCGTGGTTGTTTTTCACACACACGTGTTTATTGATTATGAGTATTATGCCTCGATGGATATTCCATGTGGATCGTTATGTTTGGATCGGGTTACGCGTCGTAGCAGAGTTATGTTAGGATATGCTCGTTTGTGCTTATTTCACGTGTTTTGCTTCTCCCTTGTTGGATGGGTTCATAGCATTGTGTTTTGTGGTTGTATCTGTTAAACTTGTTGGAAAGTTCACGTATATGGTTCTCCTTCCATTATTGGTCACGATCAAGTTGTTGCGAGTTTGGTGCACGGATTTCCCTGTATGGGGTTCTATATGGCCTTTGGTGTGGCCTCTCAGATGAGCAAATTGTAATGAGTTAAATGAGATTATTGGACCTAGAATTATTGAGACATTGGATTTGGTTAAGTTATGTTTGGAAGTATAATGTCATTAGTCAACTTAAAATTTGGCAATAGTTCTTATCAGGCGAGAGAGCTCCATGACTTATCGATCTGATGGGTGATTATGAGTTTCTACGTGTTTCTTTCATCATTAGTAGAGTTGCGAATGTTTGGAATAAGGTTTTATTTGATATGAGGTATGTTGCCAGTACCAGATTCGGTAATGTGCAACTATTGCGATCTGAAGGTATCACTATGAGAACATGAGTTATCTGGTACATTGCGTGGTTACATCTCGGGACTACAGTTATAGCTTGACGCATTTTTTTCAGACTTGTACAATGTATATATGTGAGAATCGGATCTTATAAGGAATTTCAGATGTTGAAATTGGTTTTAAGATTTATGGACTAAGGCTGAAGAAAGAATCTTCAGTCGGGTTTGTGCTAATGGACTTATATAGATTTTGGTAACGTGGAGTCATCCATGGGTATGTGTGTGATGAGTTTATATTGTGATTGGATGACTTTCAAATTATTCTTGGCACATTCGAGGACAAACATATGTTTAAGTTAGGGAGAATGTAATGACCGGATCGATTATTTTGAGGTTCAGCATTATGTTCTATGATTTGAGACTTCGAGCAACTTCATACGGTATATAATGATTTGCATGCATGGTTGGTTTTCTTTTTGAGTTGTTTAGGATGGATTTGATAGAGTGATTCTCAAATGTGAAGCTTTATATTAGAAGAGTTGACCAAGGTTTGACTTTTGAGTAGAGGACATGAGATTGGTGATTTGGTGATTCCAATAGATTTGTATGGTGATTTTGGATTTGGGAATATGTTCAGATTTGAATCGGAGTGTTCCTAGAAGGTTTTAGCTTTATTTGTCGAAAGTTGGCAATTTAAAGAATTAGAGAGTTCATAGTTTTGACCGGGAGTTGATTTTGGTGTTATCGGATCCTATTGTTATTTTGAGACCTTATATAGGTTTGAGGAACTTGTGCGCAATGTTTGGTTGTGATCCATAATGTATAAGTGTGATTTGGATGCATTCGACGAAGTTTAAAGATTTGAAAGTTAAGAGAATGATTTTGATCTTTGACTCTTGGTTTTGATGCTTTTTATGAGATTCTGAGCCTTTGGATAAGTTTGAATAATGTATTTGGACTTGTTAATATGATTGGATGAGGTTCATGGGGGCCTTAGGTGTGATTTGGGGTGGTTTTTGACCATTTTGGTTATGTTTCAAGTTATTAGTTTATAGCAGGTGTTAGTGTGCTTTGCGTTCACGGTCAGAGCGATGCGTTTGCAAAGTGTATTTTTGGTGCTCGGTTTGTTGCTCTTCACGTCGTGGGGAAGAGTCACCTTCGCGTAGTGTTGGTTCCAAGTGTATCTTTTTCATGAATGGTTGTTACGTTCGCGTGGTGTTGGTTCCAAGTGTATCGTTTGGTCAGTAGCATTTGTTCATGCTTCACGAATGCGAACCATTGATTGCGTTCGCAAATGGTACTGCTTGGTAGTGTATTTAATCTATTATTTCGAGATTTTGAGCTTATTTCTCATATTTTTAATCCTAGGCTTGGAGATATGCGATTTCTCAGGGAGATTTTCAGACAATACTTTGGAGTAAGTGATTTCTACTCATTTTGGTATTATTTCAAGAATCGACATGAATCATTAACATCCAAAAGCTAGAATTTTAAGATGTAATTTGGGGTTTTAACTACTCTTTAAGATAATGTATTTTAAGGATTTGAGTACCGATTTAGACTCGATTTTGAAATCTAATTGTATATTTGGACTCGACAGGTTATGGGTCATCAGATTTTGGTACTGATTCTCTATTCCGGGCTTGCAGCTCGGGTTGACTTTTGTTTATTTTTTGGAATTCATCAAAGCTCGAAGCTTTATGGATTGGGATCATTTCCTTTGGCATTGGGGGACTTCCTTGGTTGATGTTTGACTCGGAGTTAGCAGGATAGAGATGATTTCTTATGGAAATACAATTTTGGAGCTTCAGACTAGCCCTGACAAGGTAAGTATCTTGTCTAATCTTGTTCACTAAATAAAGCTTAGATTATGACTTTGTTTGCCTAATTAAAATGTGTAAGAGGCGACATATATATGGGTGCTATGTATGATTCATGACCGAAGTAGTCTTTAGGTTGTACTATGACTTGATTTGGATACCGTGCTTCTTGCTATAATGCATTATATGTTTATATGTCCGTGAATCATGCTATAGATCTTGTGTAGGTGTTGATTCCCAGTTTGAGCATGATATTTTCTATTTTATGGCATTTCCCCCTTATCTGAGCTGTAGTGTACACTCGCACATGCATACACCTTAGCATGCTATCTTTTTCAGTCCATGAGTATGTAATTTGATATTCAGTATTCGTATACATTTATTCTTATATATTTTATCTGTGATGGACTAGTTTAGCAGCACGTGATTGGTCTGTGCGGGTTGAATCACTAAGGCATGTGAGTTGTCCGTGCGGTTATTGCACGTGAGTTGTCCGTGCAGCGTATGTATAAGGATCCATCCCCTAGGGTCACCTTCTCATGTTTCTCTATTGATTGTGTACTGACGAGTGCAAAACACACACTAAAATATGCTCGCTAGTCGAATATAGTATAATATAATATTGTATCCACATGGATTGGAGTTAAGCAGTATTATCGTAGTTCGTAGCTAGATTGCTATCCAAGATGATCAACTATTTAGAATTCTGTGATTAATAACTAAAATTAACTAATAATCTAGAGCTAATCTACAAATGACAATCGAAACAAAATTAAGCAAGGAAGATCTCAATGGGAAAAAATAGGGATTGATTGGATAGGTGCAAGATAAATGTCTGGGATTTAACTCTAGTTAATTCACTTCTAATGTTCAGGTGAGTCACTCGAATTCACTCAATTATTAGTTCAAACGTTTTGTAGAAACTCTTCTCTCGATTAAGTCTCAACCTCACATTATGAACCAATTTAAGCTCGGTGAAGATATACACAACTTCATAGTGAATCCTCTTTATGGTAACCTCTCTCGATTATCCTCCTAACTAGGTTTAATCAACAATTCAACTAGCCTCTTTAGATTACTAAGAAGAATTAATGAATTCAACCAATAAAATAATGCAAAGATATCACAAGTTATGCCTCTCTCGATTACATGAACATGTGAAATTAAATGCAACAATTAAAACATCCAAAATGATTCAATACATAAAAACTAGAGTTAATATCCACAATCAAATATTAATACACCTAATCCATCAAACCCAAAAGGGAACTACTCCATAGATATGGAATATTTTATCAAAGAGAAGTTTAAAGTAAAGAAAAACATAAAATGATCTAAACTC
This sequence comes from Nicotiana obtusifolia, assembly GCA_002018475.1. NCBI lineage: Eukaryota > Viridiplantae > Streptophyta > Magnoliopsida > Solanales > Solanaceae > Nicotiana > Nicotiana obtusifolia. The sequence goes on from MCJB01048575.1 coordinate 112,615, forward strand.
TTGTCTTGAGTGAGGATTGAATGATGAATTCCTTGTGCTTTTGCTTCTCCACCTCCTCCTTAGCTTCCTTAAGTCTTAAATGTGTCAAAAACCCCAATAATAAAGTTTCTTCATGTATTTATAACAAGTAGGGTCGGGTCTAGACAAAAACACCTTTTCCTACGCGAAATAGGACTGTGGCTCTTTAAAAACTGCACAGGCGCGCCGCATGGGGCAACGCGCCAGGCGGGGCGGTAGTGGGAAACTTCAGAGAGCTTGTAATTTGACAGGAGCAGAAATTTTCACAGATGTGGCGCCCCATGCTCCGCGAGTGTGGAAAATTCTCAGAGCACAGATTTTTCTTGACTTTTTAATATCCAGACGTGGTTTTCGACCTTCGAACAAGATTCTGACTTTATCCCTTGGGCGTTTACTCAAACTTCAAAGCTTCAAATCACTCGAAAATTCAATCAGTAGCATCTACATAGCTTAGAATCCTCCTACAAGGTATAAAACACACATTCAGTTCAAAACACTAGCAATTAAAGCTCAAACTCAATTAAAGTGCAGTAAATTAGAGTGCGATAAGCGAATAAAATACGAGATTATAGGCTACCATCAATACCCCACACTTAAACCATGGCTCGTCCTTAAATAATCAAACTACACTTTATAAAGACACGACCTTTTTAAACCAACTCTCACAACTCATTACACCAAGAATATTTAAAATAGATCAAGCATAATAGTGTAACATCTTCGCCTCAAGATTTGACTCAAAAGCACCACGCATTATTTATAACCCGCTCACTTACTCTAACACAAAGGTCAAAAACATTACCTTTCCTTCATGAATCAAGTGCCCTCACAACAATAGAGAGTAATTCCACACGTAATAGAAATTAAGAACAAATAGGAACTCAGGATAAGGAGAATTCGCTCACTCTCATAAACAACATTCATATGCTACAAAATATGAACAATAGGCTTTCTCGTAGTGTTCTACTCTACTAATTGAGCTCATTCAGTCAAGGATCAAGTAGGACTTTAAATGGTTGTAATGGAGGTTGCGGGATGGGTAGGATAGATTTAGATATAAGAGTGACTTAACCTCCCTAAGCACTTTTAATACATACACTTTCATTGTTTAAAAATCCACACTAATTTCAAACCATACTCTACCTTCACATCAATATGCATTAACTCCCTACTTCTTTAAGCAAAATTACATCAAGAATTACCACTATCGAAGAATATTTTGCACAACAATAAAACTATTTTTTTTTTCTTTTCAATTCAAGTGGTTCTTATTTTTTTTTCAAATCAATGAAAATTCTTCCTTATTTCATTAGTTCCACTCAAAAGCCAAACCAACCACCCCACATTTCAACTTTTACAAAGTTCATAACAAATTTAAGTGCTCACGAGAGGTATCAGATTCACATAAATGGTCAAGTCAAACAAACGGGTAAGGCTAGTAATGTGGTTGCCAGAGAAATTGGATCACAGGCTCAAAGGGTTAACTATGATACATTACAATGAGGTGGGTAAAATCATATACTAGCTCAGCAAAGAAATGCCTATATCACTTCTAATACTGAATAAAAATACCATTTTGCTTTGCAAACACACGGGGCAAGTTCTAGACATCAAATGCAATTCCTAGAATAACACTAAACCTCACACACACATGGCACATAACTTACTCAAGATTGAATAATCAAAACACTCTAGTCAAAGCAGTTAAGCAAAGTTGAGATCATATAGTTTAAGGTACTTATACACGAGTCAAAACCCGAGCCTAAGCGTCAAAACTAAAGCACTCACTATTCAAGGCATGATAAAGTTAAGAGATGTTTCCTTCAATTCAATTCATAGCACAAGATTTCCTGCTACTAGCAAAAAATAAAAACTAACTATACCCTGTACAAACAAAACTCTTGGAAAAGAAATGTGGTCCAAAAATAAAAACCAAGGGGGAATTACTACACTACCTAACAAAAGAAATTTATTTTATCTTTTTTCTTTCGACTTTAATACCTCATGAAACCTGTCGAATGATATCCATCATCGTAAAAAATCAAAATTTGAAAATTTTAATGTGTTTTTTAACTACTAAAACCACAAAACTAACTAATACATATACATACAACATACAAATATCCCCATCCCACACTTTAGGTTGTGGCATGTCCACATAACACACAATTAAAAAGCATAAGGTAAAGAAAGCTTCCCTAAATATCTTGTCGGGGGCTGAGTCGAAGTCGGGATCCATTCCTCTTCTTCGAACCAAAGTGCACATCCACGCCGGCAACTTCTTCTCAGCCTTTTTGGGGTGCACCCCACACTTATCCTTCTCATTCATTGCCTTTTGAACTCTTCACTTTCCTCTCAACACCTGCAGCTGGCTTCTCTTTTTTAGCCCCCATTTCTACATTTATCTCAAAAGTCATAGTCTCCTCACCCACTCTAAGCATGAGTCTTCTCTTGTGTATATCTAAGATTGCTCTACCCGTTGCTAAGAATAGTCTTCCTAAGATGAGAGAGACCTCCTTATTCTCCTCCATATTCACCACTATAAAGTCTATAGGAAAAAAAAACTTATGTACCCGAACTAAGACATCTTCAACTATCCCCTCGGGTATTAAAGTCAGTTGGTATGCCAGTTGCAAAGATATTGGCACCGACCTTATCTCTCCAATCTCCTTCTCTAGCTTCCTCTAAATAGACAAAGGAATTAGATTAATTGATGCGCCAGAATCACATAAAGACATGCCAAAATTAATAGAGCCTACAGAGCAAGGTATAGTAAAACTCCCTGGATCTCCACACTTTTGTGGGAGTTTGTTTTGCAAGATTGTGCTGCAATGCTCTGTAAGCTATAGCACTGATGTCTCTTCTATCTTTCTCTTCTTTGTTAGGATCTCCTTCAAGAATTTGGCATAAGCCGGCATTTGTGAGAGAACTTATGTGAATGGCAGATTTACATTAACCTGTTTTTGCATATCTAGAGAATCTCTCAAATTGTTTGTCCTGCTTTTCTCTATATAGCTTTTGGGGGAACGGTAGAGCAGGCATATACTCGCTCTCATTAGCTTCATCCTTTCTCGAAGTTTCCTCCTTCTTCTTTTTCTCAGATCCCTTCTTGCCTTTCTTCTTCTTATTAACTTCATTTTTCAGCTTCTCCTCACTTTCTTTTTCCAGGTACCACCTCTTTTTGGATTAGTGGGAGATCTTTTAACACTTGTCCGCTTCTCAATGTCATATCATTCGTTGTTTCTTTGGGATATCTCTCAGTATCAGCTGGAAAAGTACCTGGGACTCTATTAGATAATATTGTTGTTATCTGTCCCACTTGTTTCTCCAAATGTCAAAACCTTGTGCCTAATTCTTTGATAGCTGCCCCGTGAGCATCTAACCACTCATCTGTCTTGACAATGAAGGCCTTCATTAGATCCTCTGGACCAGGCTGAATAGGGTGTTGAAGTTGAAACCGCTGCCTTTTCTAATTTTGGAAGCCTAGAGCTCCTTATCCCTGAAGTTTGGGGTTGTTTTCTTGCCATGCATTTGCAGTACTCCTAGGTGAACTCCATGAAAAATCGGGGTGCTTCTTACCCATTGCATTAAAGTTGTAATTACCCACATCATTCACTTTCTCAGTTGAGGCTTGACACTCATGAGTAGGGTATCATCTTCCACAAATATCACATGCTACATGAGGTTCACTCTCTATCGAAGCTAAAGTCAACCTCCTTATTTCCTTTGACATTGAATCAAGTTGTACCTGCACAGATGTGTTAGCATCAACTTCGTGAACACCAGTTGATCTTCTTTTTTCAGCACTCTCCGAAGGCCACTGGTTTGCATCTTCTGACAACTCATCTAGAATTGTGACTATCTCCTCTGGAGTTTTCTCGATCAACGAGCCTCCAGCTGTATTACTCAATATTCTACGTGCGGTCGGTGTCAATCCATCAAAAAATCCTAGTGTTGCATCCAAAGTGAAATTTCACTATGTTGACACTTTCGAACAATCTCCTTAAACCTCTCCCAAGCTTCAAACACAGTCTTAGTATCTTTCTAGTAGAAGTTATGAAGTTATCTTCTAAACTTGCCCATTTTAGCTGAGTCGAAATGTTTATCAAGAATTTTTATGGTCATCTCCTACCATGTTCTAATTGATCCCTAGGGCAAGCTTCGAAGCCACTGCTTCGCATCATCTTTCAGTGTGAAGGGGAATGCCCTTAAGTATACTACATCTTGTGAAACACCATTATATTGAAAGATGTTCATAATCTCCTCGAAGTCCATTAGATGGTTGTTTGGATCTTTGTTCATCTTTCCTCTGAAGACACAACAGTTTTGAAAACTTTGGAAAAACTCTTGCTTCAATTCGAAATTGTTTCTGCAACTGGAGGTGGTATGATACTTTACAATTCTTGGTTGTAGACCTGTCTAGCACAATCACCAAGTGGTCTCCCAGCACCGGGAGCTATGTCTCTGAACTGATTTGCACCCATGGGTTGATTTTGATTAAGTCAGTGATCCCTCTCTTCTTCATAAATACGTTGTGCATCTCTAATAGTTGCTTCTTCAGCATCCCGTGCAGCTTTTTCTCTTTGTTGGGCTGCCTCTCTTGTAGCCAAATCTACATTATCATCATTTCCGGCCATATTTTCTTTGACTGAGGATTGCCCAACCTTTTCAATATTATCAAGGACATTTCTTTCTTTCCTCAACGGTCGTAGTTGTTTTTCTATTAATGGTTCGTACGGTAGCAATTCCTTCCCAGAAGATAGAGTCATGCACCACTCTTGCCTGCAACCTGCGCATAGTCAAAGAACACCAACCGTAAAAAGGGAAAAATTATAATTAAAATAAAAAGAAGAAATTCCTGAATTAGTACTACAGACTAATTCAAACACTATTAAAATCCAACCCCGACAACGGATGCGAAAATTTGACGAGAGCTAAACACACACTAAAATATGCTCGCTACTTGAATATAGTAATAATATCGTATCCACAATAATTGGAGTTAAACCATATTATTGTAGTTGGTAGCTAGATTGCTATCTAAGATAATCAAAAGTTTAGAAATATGTGAATAAAAACTAAAATTAACTAATAATCTGGAGCTAACTGACGAATGACAATCGAAACAAAAGTAAGCAAGGAAAATTTCAGTGGGAGAAAATAGGGATTGATTGGATAGGTGCAAGATAAATGTCTGGGATTTAACTCTAGTTAATTCACTTTTAATGTTCAAGTGAGTCTCTCAAATTCACTCAATTATTAGTTGAAACGTTTAGTAGAAACTCCTCTCTCGATTAACTCTCAACCTCATAATATGAACAAATTTAAGCTCGGTGAAGATATGCACGACCTCGTATTGGATTGGTCTTTATGATAACCTCTCACGGTTTTCCTCCTAACTAGGTTTAATCAATAATTCAACTAGTCTTTTTCGATTACTAAGAAGAATTAATGAATTCAACTAATATGATAATGCAAAGATATCACGAGTTAAGCCTCTCTCGATTACATGAATATGTGAATATAGATGCAACAATTAAAACATCCAAAACAATTTAATACATAAAAACAAGAGTTAATATCCCCAAACAAATATCAATACACCAAATCCGTCAAACCCAAAAGGGAACTATTCCATAGATATGGAGTAATTCATCATAGTTAAGTTTTAAGTAAAGAAAAACATAAAACGATCCAAATTTTTGTCTTGAATGAGGATTGAATGATAAAATCCTTGTGATTTTGCTTCTCTACCTCCTCCTTAGCCTTCTTAGGTCTTAGATGTGTCAAAAATCTCAAAAATAATATTTTTCCATATATTTATACCAAGTAGGGTTGGGCCTAGACGAAAACACCTTTTCCTACGTGAAATAGGACTATGGCTCTGTAAAAACAACACAGGCGCACCGCATGGGGCGATGTGCTAGGCGGGGCGGTAGTGGAAAACTTTAGGGAGCTTGTAATTTGATAGGAGCAGAAATTTGCACAGATGCGGTGCCCCACGCACCGTTCCACGCATCGCGGGTGTGGAAAATTCTCATAATACGAATTTTTCTTGACTTTTTGATATCCAGACGTGATTTTCAACCGCGGAACACGATACCAACTTTATCTCTTGGGCTTTTACTCACAATTAAAAGCTCAAAATCACTCGAATTCAATCTGTAACATCTACATAGCTTAGAATCCTCCTACACGGCATAAAACACACATTTAGCTCAAAACATTAGCAATTAAAGCTCAAACTCAATTAAATTGCGGTAAATTAGAGTGCAATAAGAGACTGAGACACGAAATTATAGCGTACCATCATGTGCATGCCAGTTGTCAGAAATCGACGGGTTTCTGGTTGACAAGATTTATGGAAAATTGATCCTTGGTTGGAATATGCAGCTTTTCTTTATTTGCAATCTTCTTGGATATACATGATTTTACTGCATGTCTTCCTATATGCTAGCTCCGAAATGTATGCATGTCTTTTATGCATATTTTCTCTATATGCTTCTTTACTTGATGAGATGATTCATGGTACACGTCTTCTCTATATGTGGATCCTTGTGACCTGACTTATTTAATCATGCATATGTTCTGTATATGCAATTGTAAAAGGATCATTTGATATTTCATGCATATCTTCTCTATATGCAACCATGGAAGGATTATTGATTATTTTATGAATATCTTCTCTATATGCAAGCTTTGAGGATTTAATGATGTTAGACATATATCTTCTCTATTTTTTAAGCTGTTCAACTGGAGCAGTACTTGTGCATATCTTCTCTATATGCAATTATTGACGTGCTATCTGATATCAAATACATATCTTCTTTATATGCAGAACTGTTACGAGACTTGCGCACATCTTGTCTATGTGTGCTGATTGGTTGCACCTGTATTTCATGGTTAAATTTGATGCTATTCTTGGGTACATGTATATGCTATTGAGCTATATAGATTATGTAAAGTGAGTATCCTTGACCTGAGACCTCGTCAGTACTTCACCGAGTTTAGTCAGGATTCGTACTGAGTATATAAGGTCGATTGTGCTCATACTATGCTTCTGCACCTTCCGTCTAGATCTTGAAGCTGAGCTGCTGTGGATGACAAAAGCTAGCAATAAAGGTGTACCTGCATTTCGAATATAGCTACGACTTATTCTTAGTAGTTTAGGATTCGTGCTTCTATTTGTATATTTCAAACAAATATTGTATTTATTTTCTTACTAGTTTTGTAATCCAAAAATCATAGTGGCTCGTGACTTGTATTACCAATCCTTGGAATATTGTATGGAATTCAGCTATTGTGTTCATTTTTATTGAAGACCTTTTACTTGAGTTATATTATTCGTTGTTTGGCTTACCTAGCATGTCGGAGTTAGGTGCCATCACGACGAGGTGAGATTTTGGTCCGTGACAAATCCTAACTCTTCGCTCATCCGTCATTGTAAAAAGATTCAAAGGGAACTTTGTGTAGATTGATGAAGATGAAGAGAAATATAAATGATGCTAAAGAGCAAAGGTAAAGTCAGTTTAAATTCACTCCGGAATGACTTCTTCAAGAATGAAAATCCGAGTTAAGTAAGCAATAGAAAGTGCCTTTGGCACATGGGTACTATAAGTGCTTCGTGGTATAGTTTATCAGGGTTGTGATTAAGAAAGATAGAAAAATGAACATATAGAGCATATAATTCATGTGCTATACATGTATTGTCGGTATTTTGTAGTACAACTATCATGTTAGTGATTAAGAAAGCCAAAAAATTCAAAAAAAAGCGTATAGCGCATGAAATATATGCGATATACATCCCTAGGCTAATAAACAGACGTTAAATTTGGTCGTTGCTTGAGGGCGTGTAGTGCATGTATTTCATACGCTATACATAAATTGGTTCTCCCTTTTCCCCTATTTTGATCGCTTGAGTGTAATTAGTTGCTACTTTGGTTCTGCACTCAATTAAGGTAGGTCATGGAATCAAGAAACATGACATGGAAAAAAGTGCAAGATGGTGGAATTATTTTGTAACAATTTTATGTGAAAGACTTCTACTTTAGTAAAATAAGGTAAATAGAGATTAGTGAAGTAGGTTGAGAATCATGAGTTCTTGGATTTAAATTCTAATAGAGATAAAAATACTAGGTGATTTCTCCCATCAGTCCAAGCTAAATCTTACTAGACAAAATTACTCGATATTTGTGCTGGCAAAAGATAACAAGTAACCTATGAAATTAATCGAGTGCACGCAAATTGACACACAAGTAACTAAGTGCTTATCATTATATAATTTACTGATCACTAATGTATTTGACACGGTTTCTTCTGCACTAACTTCTCACGTAATACATAAAGTTAGACAATATTACTTAATTGATTTACTGAATTTCCCAACTTAGTTCCTGATTCCCCTATTATTAAGAAACAAGAAGAGCAAGTGCTTATCCTTATATAATTTATTGTGTACTAAAGTATTTGACACGGTTTCTTCGGCACTAACTTCTCACGTAATACATAAAATTAGACAATATTATTTAGTTGATTTACTGAATTGCCCAACTTAGCCCCCAATTCCCCTATTTTGGGGTTCATCCAATTATAGGTGTTTTTGCTTAATATGTTATTGCACCCAACAAAAAGTCATCCTATATATAGTCAGACATTCAGAGCATTTACGTAAATCTCTTTTGATCATTAAAAAACAACTTCAATGCGGGGCGGATCCAATATAATAATGTCACGTTCATCTTAATATAATACTCTTGCAACAAATTGTACATATACCAAATAACTTTAAGAATATATAAAGAGTTTAATATTAACAACATTTAATATTGAACCCATATATTTAGATTAAATTGTGGATTCGCCTGTACATTAACATAATTTAGAAAAGCTTTTTTGGGAAAAGTATTAAATATCCCAGAAACAATAAGTATTGAGACATGTTTCCTAAGAAGAACACAAATAACGATATACTCTTCTATCATTGCATATTTTTATGGTACAAGGACAAGGATACTAGCTGCGGTCATCGTCGAGGTTGTCACTATTTACATGAATATAATCCAAAAAGCATATTCATAGTTCGACAAAGAATATATAGCATTGGCGAATCTTTAAATTTGAAATTTAGTTATGTGTTTTGAATTTGCTACTGAACTCATAACTCGTCTTAATTTTTTTATTTGTAAATTAATATTTATATATATTTAATAAATTTACTAATATAAATACAATATCTAATTAAATATTATTGGGCTCGTCCGTAACTAGTACTCTAGCTCCGCTTCTGATCAACTCCACCAAGTTGCTATGTTGAGTTTACAACTGATAACCAATTAAAAAAAATATAGCTACATCACATGTTTACACTAAGTCAATAAATATAAAATACATATTTTCACTCAAGTATGATTAGTTAATGATGTTTGGCTAAAAATATATATGTTGTATGTGGATTGCCTCTCATTTTGCCCTGCTCTTTTTAATTTTAATGTGTAATAAGATAACTTGAGCTTAATTTTGATAAACATATGTGTAGGAGTATACTGAAAGTCAATTGGCAAGAATACATACAATCTGGAGCTAAAGCGAAAAAAAAAGCAGAGGATGTCAGTGCATTGCACCACCTGAGACGCCAAAGACAGAACAAGAAAAGAAACAAAGAGATTGAGCGTCCAGGCAGGTCCCTGGCGCCCATCCAGGTGCTAAAGGCAGAAACAAAATATATTTGGTAGAACATAGAAAGAGCATACTACATAATCAAAATATAAGTCTCGATGCTAGCTTATCCCACATACACACAAAGTTCAGTTCAATCACTTTTGTAGGTGAAAAATGTTTTTAAAAGAGACATACCTCGAATCTCATTAAATTAGTTTAAACTTATGTTTCAATACTCTAGCAATCACTATACACATAATTAAAGCAATAAAAGCCAAGGCTTTATTAAAATTCTAGGTTTTACTTCTTTTCCTAAATCTATGGTTTCGTGCCCGGAGATGTTCTTCATGGTTTAAATCAATGCCCAAATGAAATTGATAGCTTAGGACCATCCCAAAATCTTTTCCAATTGATCACAATCACTAAGAAAAGATAAAGCTCTACCTTTAAAAATATCTAATACTTCACCTTAATTGCTCCTTGATGCTAATCCTTGTTAATTTGATGTAATAATCAATGAGTCTTGAGTAGAACTCACCTTGGACGATTTGGGAAAGTCTGAAGGTGTATTCTCCTTGCAAGTTAGCTAAAAATAAAGTGGAAAAATAAAATTTTGAAATTTACTATTTATAGGTTTGGTTTTGATACGCGATATGCGTCCTCCACATACAGCCTGCATGCTCAACATGCGGACCACGGCTCCTGAGAATTTTCCAAAGATTGACCCTCTGAATCTCCAACATGTGGTATGTATGTTGAATATGCTGATTATATCTTCATCTGTCTATTGACCGTTGATGTACTTCTACCTACGGTACCACATGCTATTCGCATGTCAAACTTGCGAGCAGTATGTGTCTACCATATGTCAACTTTTGAAACTTGTATTTTTCTAGCATTTCTGATTTCATCAGGTGCTGCAACATGCGACATGTATGTTGCTTTCGCATGTCAAGTTTAAAGACTTGAATTTCTTTCCAGCGTCTAGTGATTTCTGAGACCCCACATAAAGTTGGCCATGCAGATTGAATTTCCTACATACGGTCCGTATTCTTAGTCGTATGTTGGCCTAGTTTTTTCAATTTAGTCTTCTTTTATTCTTTTCAATTATAACCTTCTTGCACATTTGGTACACACTTAAACCTTGACTTTCACATGTGAGTACATATTAATTATCATAATTTGGGTCTAACCACGAGTATTTACAAGTTCAAACGTAACTCGAATCTACGAGGTTTTACAATCTGACTTTGGTGTGGGCAATCTCTGTTCATCTTCATAAATCTTTCCCAAGCCTGACGAAGAGTTTCGTGTTTCTTCTACTGAATCCCAAAAATCTGGCTCTTTAGTGCATTTGTATTCAAATTTCTTAGTATGCCTCTTTGGATCCCACGAAGTTCTGAGTATGCCTCTGATCCTCATGTGATATTCCCACAAATTGATTATGAGACTGGATCAATTACACCATATACTATCTCAGCTCAAAGTGATTAGTGATGGTAGACTTGAAAATAAGTTGTGTCATATTTTTAAGGTTGCCCTTGCAGCCTCGGTCATCGCTCCTTCTTGATTTTTCACCATCTCTGCAGGTTGTGGAAGTTCAACAATCGTTTGTTGATTTTTGTCTTCTTTAACCTGTTCAGTTTCATTGGTAGCTTTTGTTGCTTTTTTATTCGTGTGAAGAGTTCTCAAGTTCTTGACAAATGGTACAAGTGTTTTCTTGTACTTGTCCTTCCCTTGTTTCATTCACTCATAACACCTAAATGAAGCACGAAAAAATGTATATTAAAAATATGAACAGAAATTAAATAAAAGATCACTAGCTAACTAATAATTTTTTAAGTCCCCATCAACAACACAAAACAATTATTGGCTTTTAAGTATACACAAATTCATGGTCGTCAAGTACTTAAGTGACTTGGATCATTCTGACATTTCCTTATTCATGCCTCGCAGCAATGGCTAGAACACATGTTGGGACTAATAACCAAGTGAATAATGTTGCATCCAATGATGATAATGTTAAGGTAGAAATCAAGTGCCTCCACCAGCTTCCCAGATTCAAGTTGCTCCTCAAGCTCCGGTTGCCCCGGGCATTACAAAGATTGAGACGATACAGGTTGCTATTAAAATGCTCAACTACTCCAGTGTTTGCCTAATAGCAACATGCATGCATTGTGACTGTGAAAGCCGGAGAAGGAGGAAGACTTATGAATTTATTTGGATTGAGTCTACCATAGTTCTACTGTTCGTGCTAGGAAGATGATCCATAATACTTTATAGATGATACTTCGAAGGCCCTCAAGACTATGGACGTTCATGGTGCTGATATTTTGGACCTTGCTACATATCATCTGAAGGATGTAGCTCATGCTGTCACGACCCAAAATCCCAACCACGTGGCCATTATGACGCCTATTATCCGCTTACTAGGCAAGGCAACACTAGCTAAATAATTAATCAATTTAACAATTTTAAAAGCAAATTATTAAGAAAATAAGGCCTAAATACTTGAAATACATAATAGAATCCACAAACATTGCTATCTAGTCTAATCCCAAAACTGGTGTCACAAGTGCATGAGCTGCTTGTATAATACAAACAAAGTATGGAATAAAATAAAAGTGTCTAATATGAAATAAATAGTAAAATGGATATGAAGGGAACTTCAGGGTCTGCAGATGCTGTGTAACTCTACCTCAAGTCTCCAGAAATAGACGGCTCCGAGCAATCTCTGCTACGCACCAATAGGACAAATACTGGGATCTGCACAAGAAGTGTAGAAGTGTAGAATGAGTACAACCGACCCCATGTACTCTATAAGTACCAAACCTAACCTCGACGAAATAGTAAAAACATGGAGTAAAATAAGCTGTAACATAATTGAAAACATGCAATTAAATAATCCACCCTGCATGCTTCTACCTATGACAACTATATACACTCTTCACCAATCAAGTTCTAATTTTCTCAAGTCAAGGTTAGCCACAATACTTACCTCTTTCCGGCAAACAATCAACAATCAACCTCGCTTTTCCTTTAGAGCAAGCCTCCAAACCTATCAAATCTAGCCAAATATCTTTCAAACAATTCAAAACAAGCTTTTAGAAATTACTCACGAATTAAAAAGTTTCAATCTTGATCATAACTGAAAAAGTCAATAAAAGTCAACATGGGCCCACATGGTCGAAATTCGAGACTAGAACCAAATTCCGATTACCCATTTATCCTTTAGTCCAGATATGTGATTAGTTTCGAAATCTAAACTCATTCCGGGGTCTAAATCTCAATTTACAGAATCCCTAAATTCTTCCCAAAAATGTGTAATTTCTACTTTGAATTTTCATAGATCTGATGATAAAATTCATGAAAAAGTAATTGAATTGATTGAAAACAAGTTAAAGTTGCTTACCAATGAATTTGGGAAGAAAATTCTCTCCAAAAATCGCCTATATGGTTTTTAGGGTTCAAAAATGGTGTAACATGAGCTATGTCCCGAAATTCCCAACCTTTACCCAGCTGCAGATATCATGATTGCGAACTATTATTCAGAAATGCAACCATCGCAAAAGTGAACCGATAATCGCAAATGGGATCGGTGTCCCAGCCAAACTGTGGTCGCAAAAGAGACATATCCTTCTCATTTGCGAAGAGTCCCCTCCATCGCAATGCAAACCAAGCTATGCAAATGCGAAGCTGCTCTACAAGGCCCAGTGTCGCAAATGCAACACCATAGTCGCAAATGCTCCACCAATCGCAAATGCGTCTCAGACTTCGCAAATGCAAAATGTCCAATCCCAGTCCCTTTTCGAAAATGCGAGAAATAACTCGCAAAAGCGATGCTCGCATTTGTGTGTAGTACCTCACAAATGCGAGATCTACGGGCAGTGGACACCAGCAACCCAACAACACTTCTCAACTTAGTCTAAACACATCTGAACTCAACTGAGCCCCTGGGGCTCCAATTGGCACATTCAGACAAGTATAATAAAATCATACAAACTCGCTTGCTATCACAAATCATCAAAATAACATCAAATATCAATAATCGATCATCAAAACTCAAGATTTGCAACTATAAAATTAAATTTTTTAATTTTCACATAATGTGCTGAAACGGCCTTAGGTCACCCAGGAACCCAACCAAAGATGCGTAGAAGTCCGAAAACATCATATGAACCTACAAGAATTGTCAAAATACTGATCCGAGGTCGTTTTCCAAAAACGTTAACCGTGGTTAACTCTAGTTCTTTTTAATGGCAAAAATCACATTTTTTTTTAAAACTTCACATATAAGATTTCCGAAAAAAAAAAGACACAGACCACGCACGCAAGTCATAAATAATCAAATAAAACTACAGAAGGTCTTAAAACATGGAAAAGGGAGCTACTACTCAAAATGACCTATCGGGTCGTCACATTCTCCACATCAAAAAGTAATGTTCGTCCTCGAAAAGACATAGAAATGTACCTGAATTGGTAAAAAGGTATGGGTATGTACTTCACATATCGGGCTTGGACTACCATGTAGTCTCCCCAATCGGCTCCAGTGCACTTTCACTGAAGGAAAACTCTTAGATCTCAACTTTCGAACCTATCAGTCTAAAATAGTCACCGTTTCTCATAGGTCAAATTCTCATGAAGCTACACTGTGATAAAGTATAAAACATGTGACCTATCTCAAACGGGCCAATAACCTCAGGCTCAACTTTTCCTTCTTACCAAATTGCATCGTGCCCTTCATAGGCGACACACGGAGAAGAACCTTCCCACCTTCTCAACCTCATGTATCTCCAATCTCTAAGTTAACCCACCCGGTTTATGATGCTCATAATTCACTTGTTGAAAATTCAAGCACCTAAAGACGTTATCAACAATATATTTCTTCATCTTCCACCACCAACAGTGTTGCTTCAAGTCATGATACATCTTAGTCACACTTGAGCGAATAAAATACCGTGAAATATGAGCCTCCTCAAGGATCAACTCTCTCAAGCCATCAACATTCAAAATAAAAATTCGGCCCTGGAGCTGCATAACACCATCATCTCTAATCACAACATCCTTAGAACCACCCCGCTACACTGTGTCTTTCAACACAACCAAGTGAGGACTATTGAACTAGCGAGCATGGATGTGATGGAAGAAGAATGATTGTGCCACAACACAAGTGATAAGCCGGCTAGGCTCCAAAATATCCAAACTCACGACCCGGTTGGGCAAAGCCTGAACATCCATAACTAGTGGCCTCTTCAATGCCGGTAAAAATGCCAAACTACCCATGCTCTCTGCCTTCCTACTAAATGCATCGGCCACTACATTGGACTTCCTTGGATGATATAATATTGCAATTTCATAATGTTTCAATAACTCTAACTATCTTCGCTTCCACAAATTAAGGTCCTTTTGCTTGAACATGTGCAGGAGACTTCGATGGTCGGTATAGACCTTACATGGAACACCGTATAGATAGAGCCTCAAAATATTGAGCGCATGAACAATGGCTGCCAACTCAAAGTCATGCACATAGTAACTCTTCTCATGAACCTTCAAACAGATGAGAAGCGTAGGCGATCACTTTACCATCCTACATCAATACCGCGCCAAGTCTAATATGCGATGCATCACAATAATAGTGTAAGCTCCTAAACTTGTAGGCAATATAAATACTGAGGTTGTAGTCAAGGCAGTCTTGAGCTTCTGAAAGCTCGTTTCACACTCATTAGACCATCTGAAAAGAGCACTCTTCTAGTTCAACTTGGTTAATGGGGGTGAGATAGATGAAAACCCTTCCACGAATCGATGATAATAACCCGCCAAACCCAAGAAGCTTCGAATCTTTATAGCTGAAGTAGGTCTAGGGCAATTTTGAACTACCTCAATCTTTTTAAATCCACCTTGATACTCTCGGAAGACACAACATAATCCAAAAGTGCAACCGAGTCTAACCAGAACTCACATTTCATAAACTTGGCATATAAATGACGATCCTTTAAAGTCTGAAGCACAACCTGTAGGTGATGCTCATGCTCCTCTCGACTGTGAGAGTAAACTAAAATTTCATCAATGAAGACGATCATGAAGGAATCCGGATAAGGCTTGAGTACTCGGTTCATCAAATCCATGAATGCTGCTAGAGCATTAGTCAAGCCAAATGACATCACCAAGAACTCATAATGAAGATATCGAGTCCTTAAAGCTGCCTTAGGGTCATCCAATGCCCTAATCTTCACCTAATGGTAGCCAGATCTCATATCAATCTTGGAAAATACCTTGGCACCTTAAAGCTGGTCAAATAAATCATCAATCCTAGGCAACAGATACTTTTACTTAATAGTGACCTTGTTCAACCGCTAATAATCTATGCACATCCTCATCGATCTGTCCTTTTTCTTAACAAAAAAGACCACCGTACCCCAAGGCGAGACATTAGTTCTAGTGAATCCCTTGTAAAGCAAAACGTGCAACTAATCTTTCAGATCTTTCAACTCAACTGGAGCCCTAGAATACAGTGGAATAGAAATAGGCTGAGTGCCCGGAACCAAATCAATGGAAAAGTCGATATCCTTGTCGGATGGCATACCCAGCAAATCTTTTGGAAATACCTCAAGAAACTCAATCACAACGGGTACTGAATCCATAGAAGGAACCTTCGCACTAGAATACGAATATAAGCCAAATACGCCAAACACCCTTTCTTAACCATATGCCGAGTCTTTAAATATGAAATCACCCTGCTAGTGGAGTGACCGAGATTCCTTCTTTACTCTAATCTAGGAACCTCCGATATGGCTAATGTCACATTATTGGCATGACAATCCAAGATAGTGTGACATGGGGACAACCAATCCATTCCAAGAATAATATCAAAATCCACCATATCCAATAACAAAAGATCAACTATAGTATCAAAATAATTAATGGTAACCATACAAGACTCGTACACCCGATCAACTACTATAAAATTTCCAACCGGTGTGGACACAGAAATAGGAATATCAAGAGTATCACGAGGCATACTCAAATGCTAAGCAAAATATGAAGACACACAAGAATATGTAGAACCGGATCAAACAACATGGAAGAATCTCTATGACAAATTAAGATAATACCTATGATACTGCATTAGAAGACTGTGCCTCAGGTCTAGCTGGAAATGCATAACAAGGGGGCTGAGCCCCACCAACCTAACCTTCACCTCTCGGACAGCCTCTCACTGACTGGCCTCCAACTCTAACCGTCTGACCTCCACCTCAGGCTGTCAGATCCCTGCCTCTAGCTCGCTGAGTAGGTGGTGGGGCAACTGGTGCCGAAATCATGACACGAGTACCTTGCTGTGGTATACCGCTCTGAAGTCTTGGACAATACCTCTTGATATGACCCACACCTCCACACTCAAATCACTCTCTCAGCTGGCGTGTCTGCTTTATCTGAGACTAACCCTGATGACCCAAATAACCACCTTGATAAATCTAAATCGGTGGCGTACTAATGGGAGCTCAAGGTGCACTAACTACTTTCTAGTTAGATCGAGGTCCATAAACACCATGACTTCCTGAAGTACCATGTGTGACCTGTAGCACTAACTGAAATGGGCTGATAGGATGGACTATACTAAAAGAACCCCTATTTCCAGATGAGGCACCTCTAAATCTCCAAAATGAGATGCCTCTTGTCAGAGGTCATCTCCCTAGCCTGACCTCTGATGCGCTCAATCTTCCTAACGATCTCCACTGCCCAAGTGAAGGAAATATCATCATCGGTCTGTCTGTCCATCTATAGCATGATGCCATATGGAAAACCATCTATGAAGCTTCGTACCTTCTCCCTCTTAGTAGGGATTAGGATAGTTGCATGGTGTGATAGATCAATAAATCTATTTTCATACTGTGTAACGGTCATGCTAACTTGTTGAAGGCGCTTGACTGACTGCGAAACTCCTCTCTCTGAGTGAAGGGAATAAACTTCTCCAAACACAACTGTGAGGACTGAGCCCATGTGAGAGGAGGTGAACTTGTTGGCCTGCCCCCTGTACATACACTTGCCACAATCTTTTGGCAGAACCATGCATCTCAAAATATAATGAAATCAAATTCGTTGGACTCCACTATACCCATGTTGCATAATAACTGATGGCAACGGTCCAAGAAACCATGGGGGTCCTCAGAAAGTTCACCACTAAATTGAGGGAGAAACAACATAGTAAATTTGTCCAACCTATTATGTCCCTTAGTTGACATTGCAGGTCTCTCCCCGAGATGTGTACAATTAATAGCCTGAGCTGCCCTAACTAGTAGAACTGCTGGGTTCTAAAACATGTAAACCATCTACTCTAGAATGTGAGCAGCAAGAATCTGGGCTCCTTCCCCAGCCTGAGAAACGACTAGTGCCACAGCGAACACACTGTCCTGGGCTTTATTCTTCATAAGACCAACCAAGCAGACTAAGGCGGGCACTAGCGAACACACTGTCCTGGGCCTTATTCTTCATAAGACCAACCAAGCAGACTAAGGCATCCTGAAATGCTAGAGTAGCAACGAACCCCTCCGAGGCCTAAGCTGGTCCAACTTGCTCTGCTGAAACACGAATCTTGTACTCCTACTCTATTTGAGGCTCAACAACAGGTGTTGCTCTGCGTGCTGTAGGTTGAGCTCTACCTCTACATATGGCTCTACGTCGGGCCCGGCCCCTTCCCCTGGTAGAGAAACAAAAGAAAGTGAAATTTCCTAAACCTTATAGCCTCTATAAGATAGGTACAGACATCATCCTACCGATCATCAAGACTCTACTAAGCTTGCTCATGACTTGTGAGACCTATTCAACCTAGTCCTTTGATACCAATTTGTCATGACCCAAAATCCCAACCATGGGGCCGTGATGGCGCCTAACATCCATTTGCTAGGCAGAAAACGTTAGCCAAAAAATTAATAAATTTAACAATTTAAAAATCCAATTAAGTAAATAAGAGTGAAATACTTGAAATATATGATAAAATCCATAAACATCGCTCTCTAGTCTAATCCCAAAAATTGGTGTCACAAGTGCATGAGCTGCTAGAATACAACAAAAAAAGTATTAAATAAAATACAACTGTGTGAAACAAAATAAATAGTAAATTGGATAGGAAAAAAACTTCAGGGTCTGCGAACGCTGTTCATCTCTACCTCAAGGCTCCTAAAAAAGACGGGTTCAAGCAATCTCCGCTATGCATCATCGGGACCAGCACAGGAATCTGCACAAGAAGTGCAAAAATGTAGTATGAGTATAGCCAACCCCATGTTCTCCGTAAGTGCCAAGTCTAATCTCGACGAAGTAGTAGCAAGTCTATGAAAAGACACTTACTATAAACCTGTACGAGTATAAATAGAAAAGCAATAACGGAATAGAGAAACATCTAAGTAACATGATAATCGAATAATGAATACATAAAAGAGGGCCCTAAAATATCATCAGTACTTAGTTTCACAACACAGTGTGGTAACAAAAATCAATAGCCAAGAATAACCATAATACAACTTCTCTCTTGCGGCGCACAACCCGATCCACATATATATATATATATATCGTTGCAGCGTACAACCCGATCCACATATATGTATATATACTACAACCAACTACGGCGTATCTCACCACATACATGAAAGGAATCAAAACGTATAAATTCAATAAGAAAATCTAATACAACAACTTAAAATAAATAGAAAGCAAGTAAAGGCGAATAAACAAGTAAAGGTGTGAGACAAGTAATAGTATCTATTTAATAAAATGTAGAGCATAGAACAAGTAAAAGCGGACAAATAAAGGCATGGATACATGAAACATGTAGCAAATAGAGGCATGTAACAAGTGAAGACATGCATTTAACAAGTAGATACATGGAGCAATTAAAGCATGAAACGAGTACTAACTTGGAATAAATGAAGGCATACTATAATTGAAAACATGCAATTAAATAATCCACCACGTATGCTTAAACTCATGACAACGCATACACACTTGGCACCTTTCATATACGCTATCCCTACACATACATCACGTAGCAAATAAACCAATCATGTCCTAGTTCTCTCAAGTCAAGTTTAACCAAGACACTTACATCTTTCCGGCACACAATCAACAATCAACCACGGCTATTCCATTAGGATAAGCTTCCAAACTAATCGAATCTAGCCAAATATCATTCAAGCAATTCAAAACAAGCTTTAAAAACTACCCTCGAATGAAAAAGGTTATATCTTGATCATAATTAAAAAAATTAACAAAAGTCAACCCGGGCCAACATAGTTAATATTTGAGACTAGGACCAAATCCCGATTACCCATTCACTGCTGAGTCTGGATATGTGATTTGTTTGGAAATCGAACCTTAATTCGAGGTCTAAATCTTAATTTTATAAAATCCGTAAATTCTACCCAAAACCCTAATTTCTACTTTGAAATTCATAGAATTAATGATAAATTAATGAAAAAGTAATTGAAATTGACTGAAAATTAGTTAAAGTTGTTTACCAATGAATCTGTGAAGAAAATGCTCTCCAAAAATCGCCTCCATGGAGTTGAGGGTTTAAAAATAGTGTAAAATGAGCTATGTCCAGAAATTCCCAACCTTTACCCAACTGTAGATATTGTACTGCGAACTCTTGTTCGCAATTGTGATCATCACAAAACTGAACCACTGATTGCAAATATGATTTGTGTCAAGCCAAATAGTTGTCGCAAAAGCGACATATCCTTCACATTTGCGAAAGTCCCCTCCATCACAAATACGAACCAAGTTTAACAATTGCGAAGCTGCTCTACTAGGCCTAGTGTCGCTAATGATCCCACCAATTGCAAATGCGGATCATGCTTCGCAAATGTAAAGTGCCCAATCCCAGTCCCTCTTCACAAACGCGAGCAATCACTCGCAAAGGCGATGCTTGTATTTGCGAGCAGTACCTCGCAAATGTGAGATCTGCAGGCAGTGCACACAAGCAACTCAACAACAATATCATCTTAGCCAAAACACATGTGAACCTAATCGAGTCGAATCCAAGCATTCACATAATTTTAATAACATCATACAAACTTGCTCGCTAACTCTAATCAAAATAACATCAAATATAATGAATCGATCTTCAAAACTCAAGATTTTCAACTTTGAAACTCACATTACCAATTTTTCATATAATGTACCAAAATGGCCTCGGTTCACCGGGACCCCAACCAAGCATGCATACAAGTAAATAATATGCTAACCTACCGACAAACCACCGATCCAAGGTCGTTGACCAAAAACATTGTCGTGGTCAACTCTAGTCGTTTATGAACCCAAAAATTACATTTTCTTTAACATTTCACATATAAGATTTCAATAAAATGACACGGACCACAAATGTAAGTCATAAATCATCAAATAAAATTGCGAAATATCTCAAAACACAGAAAAGGGAGCTAGTACTCAAAATAGCCTATCGGGTCGTTACACATGCACGGTTCAAGGTATGGGAGCGTGAGCGAGGTAATAATGCTCTGAATCTTCCTTGAGATGAGTTATAAGAGGTGTTCATGGAGTAGTTTCTGTCAGAGGAGGATAGGTTTGCCTTGGCTACCCAGTATAGGCAGCCTAGACACAGCTCTATATCTGTTCATGAGTATAGATTTCAATTCACCCGATTGGAAAGGTATGGAAAACATATGATCTCTACGTTGATGCAGAAGATCAGGAGGTTCGTGCATGGCTTAGGTGCTTATGTGAAATCTTCAAGAGTTGTTGCTGCTATAATCCCTACTTGCACGTTTGTTTCACCTATTAGTTTTGCTAAACAACAAGTGAATTAGATGAATCAAGAAAGGGTAGCAAAGTGTAAGAAGGCCTGATTCATGGTTAATTTTAGTGGTACTTCTGATAAGGGAAATCAAAGAGAATTTTTTGTACTTACACAATGTGTTTCTTGGCCTAATGTTAATATTCCATTCGGCTGATAGGTTCAGAGCTATAATAACTAGAGTTTGCCTGCTCTGAGTGATAATTAATAAGTGGTGATTTTACCATTTATTCTAGTCTTTTTGCTTTAGTTTAGTATCCTTTAATTATAATATAATGTTATTAATGGTGTGTATTACTAGTTTTTCAGGTACAATAAGTCATGAAGACAATTAAGTGTAAAGACCAGACCAATTGTTTTGAGCGTCAAAATTTTGTTGGGATGTTTGATACTTTGAGTAATTCATCTTATGCATTATGAATTGTGTGTATGGTTGGTTTTGAGTTTTGTGAGGTTCAGAGTTAATTTTGGAGAGTAGTTTTCAATTCGGAAGCTTTAAGTTGGAAGAGTTTACCAAGGTTTTGAGTAAATGACTTTGAAATAAGGATTTGATGCTCTCAATAGTTTAGCAGGTGATCTTAGACTTGGGCATATGTTCGGGTTTGAATTTGAATATTCCTAGGAGGTTTAGACTATAATCGTCGAAAGTTGGCAATTTGAAAAATTAGAGCGTTCAGAAGTTTGACCGGGAGTTGACTTTGAGATATCAGGGTCGGATTTTTGTTTTAGGAAATGGAATAGGTCCATTTCATATCTGGCTCTTTTGCGAAGTTTGGGTTCATTCCGGATTGGTTAGGCTTGAATTGGGCTCCTGGTTCAAAGTTGGATGTTTATGAACTTAAGAGATTGAACTTGTTCGGTGATTCTTGGTTTTGATGTTAATTTTGATTTTTTGAGCCTTTAGATACGTTTGGATAATGTATTTGGACTTCTTGGTATGATTAAACAGGGTCTCGTGGGGCTCAGGTGAGTTTTGGGGTGGTTTCGAATAATTTTGAACCACTTTGTGATTGCTAATGTTCTAGTGTTCTGTTGGTCTTCGTGTTCGCGGCAAAAGGGACGCATTCGCATAGAGTAATTTTTGCCACATGATTTCTGTACTTCACGTTCACAAGAGTTTGGGTGCGTTCGGGACGAGGACATAGTCGGCTGGGGGTGTAGGCCTTCAATTTCACAATGGGTTGCTCACATTCACGGGAAACTGGTAAGTTGGTAATTGCATTAGCGATGGACACCCGCATTCGCGATGAAGTAATTATGGGCGAGGCTATTTTTGCTTCATAATCGCGATGGCTGGGCCGCGATTGTAATTAGTACTGTTGGGCAGAGTACTTAAGTTGCCACTTTTTGGATTTTACCCATAGTTTTATATTTTGGGCCCCAGACTTTGAGGTGAGGAGAATCTGAGAGAATTTTCACACTATACTGGAGATAAGTAATTTTCACTTGAATTTTGCTTTATATCTTGATTACCCATGAATTTCTACACCTAAAACTTGGAATATTTGAAGGAAATTTGGGGGTTTTGCCTACACTTTAATAGATTGTCTTTTGGGAACTTGAGTACTAATTTGGGCTCAATTTGGGAAACCAATTACATATTTTGACTCGGCAGGTCATTGATCGCCAAATTTTGGTAGTGGTTTCAGATTTCGGACACATAGGACCGGGTGACTTTTTTGTTGACCTTTAGAAAATTCTTCAAGGATCGAATCTTAATGGTTTTTGATCGCTTCCTACGGAATTATTCAATTCGTTAGATGATGTTTGTCTTTGATTTGCACGATTGGAGAGCTAGATCGAGGTTTTGACGTATTCTCGGTTGAAGACTAGCCCCGATGAGGTAAGTATATAGCCTAAGCTTGGTTTGAGGGTAATTCCCCCATTGGTTATGATATTTGTTATATGTCAGAGTTGACGTATAAGCGAGGTGACGTGCATGTATGCATGCACCGTGGTTATTAATGATCTAGGTAGAATCATAGGCCATTATATGCCTTGTTTTGCTATCATGCTTCTTTGATATCACGTTTCCTCCATTGTATGACTGCATGAGTTATTATATATGCTAGAAGTCATGTCTAGGCTATTTGCTTAAGTGTTTGAAATACGATAGGGCAATGTTTTCTTTGTTGAGCTTTTGCATTAGCTGTAGTCATATTGTTCAGTCATGATGTTATATCCGCATGTTACATCTCTGTCTTCGTGCACTTTTGATATGTTATCTCACATGTTACCTGTGTCCTTGTACGTGACACGAGTTTGAACTGAATTGTAGTATATTGTTAATTTTGTGTGGTATATTGAATTGTGTTTCTGCGAAATGTTGATGTATGGAGTCTTGAGCGGACTGATGAATTGATGATTTATTTTGGGCCATAGAGCCGCATTTGAAT
Organism: Nicotiana obtusifolia; assembly: GCA_002018475.1. Lineage (NCBI taxonomy): Eukaryota > Viridiplantae > Streptophyta > Magnoliopsida > Solanales > Solanaceae > Nicotiana > Nicotiana obtusifolia. The sequence goes on from MCJB01048575.1 coordinate 136,492, forward strand.
TGATATTGAGGTGACGTGTGCTAGGCCCCTTGATGGGCTAAGTGGTATTGATATTGAGGTGAAGCATGTGCTAGGACCCATACTGGGCTAGATGATATTGATTATTGACTTTGATCTGATCAGCGCTTGGGCAAGGACCCACCCCTCGAAAGTCAGGTATTAACCATGGGCGCTGGCATAGGGTCGTGTATAAGTCCTTGGGTGAAGGACTTGTGTCAGGCACCCGTACAATGCTAAATGTATGTATGTGTGTATGTGAGGGTACATGGCTCTTAGTCCGGTACCATAAGGGTGCTTAGATTATGATTCTAGGGCATTATTTCAGGAAATATGAATGTGATGAGTTTTTCTTATACTTGATAATCTAACTGTGAAATTGATGATTTGGCATGTATGACTGACATGCATGCTTGAAGTTGTATTATCCCTCATGGTAGTTAGTATTTTGTAACTCTATATGATGTTTTGAGCTTGATGTCATAGTTTTATCCTATTAGATACATGTTTAAGTGAATTCTACGGAAGTTGATGCCTTGATTGTTATATCTGAAAAACATGTCTAGTTTTCCTCCTATTGTGTTAAGCTGAGCTTGTATTATTTTAGCTATTTTCATTCATATGCTACTATTCTACTATTATTGTTATCGTTGGCTGTGGAAAGTGAGCATTGGACCTTATAAACTAGTCACTACTTTCAGCCTGAGGTTAGGCTTGTTACTTATTGAATACATAAGGTCAGTTGTGCTCGTACTACATTGTGCACTTCATGTGAAGGTCCAAGTGTTACGGATCGTGGTAATTGCCCGTGAGCCGCATCCGAATTATTGGGAGATCTCGAGGTAGCAATGCTGTTTTTTTTGCAGGCCCCCATGACCCTTCCTTAATTCATGTTAACACTGTTTAGTCTTTCGGACATTATTATATTTGATTAAGTCATTGTACTTACTTATTTTATAAAGCTCATGCGCTTAGTGACACCATATCGTGGGATGGTTTTAGTTGTATTGTGATTATTGACATTAATTAAATGTCATTATTTCTGTTGTTGAGACTATTTAATACTACTATTTAAGTTTATTTCTACTTATTGATTGATGGCTTGCCTAAAAAGCAGTGTTAGGCGCCATCATGGCTCCTATGGAAGTTAGGCTCGTAACAAGTTGGTATCAGAGCCCAAGGTTGCATATATCTCACAAGTCATGAGCAGGCCTAGTATCGTCTTCCGAATAGATACAGAGATATATGTACCTATCTTCCAGAGGCTATAGGGCTTTAGGAAAAATTCCTTTCATTGATTCTTCGTCGTGCGATTTTATCTCAGCTTGAAGCCTATATCTTCAATTTGTTTGCATTCATCCTTACGCGATGTTGAGTACTCGATGTCAGTTGGGCAACTGCGAGTCATGATGATGATACCGATGTGGTGCAGGTTGTTTTTCCGTTTGTAATAAGGTCAGGCTACAATTTTCACCCTTCAGATGAGTTGTCGATTATTGTAGCCCTAGGGTTGGTGTTGCTCACGGGTTTGGGGCCTTATAGTGTATTGTGATGATTTACACGTTGAACTTGATGTGGTGTTGGAGAAGACTGGTAAGGTGATTGCTTAAGCTTGCGACCATAGTAGCCTAGGAGAAGGATTACTTGGTTCACGATTCAGAGTTTCACATTTGTTCCATCAGAGGCGATCTGGGCCATGGATGTTCAGTCCCTCGTTAATAGATATACGAGGTTGGGTATTTATGGGTTGAGTAGAGTTATTGCTTGTGTTGTTGCACAATCACCTTTATTTAGGTGTATTAAGGATCGTCAGTATGATGTTTTTCGCTTGCTCCTCCTCAGGAACATAGTATTGTGAGGTAGCTAAGGAGGTGGTCCTTAGTATGGATAGTGTGTTGCGATTTTCAGGTCAGATTTGCATTCCCAGTGTTGATGATTCGAGGGATATGATCCTTGAGGAGGATTGTGATTGTGGTATTTTATTCATCCAGTTATTACCAAGAGGTATCATGATTCGAGGCAACATTTTTGAGCAAGTTTCACGGTTTTTAATTGCCAGCCGATTGAGAATGAGCTTCAGAGATCTAGTGGTTACTTTGAAACATGGTCATGAAGCGAGAGCGTAACATTGTGGATTTTGTGCTAGGATTTCCACAGATTTCTAGGATGATTGATACTATTGGGGTCATTATAGACAATTAAGGAAATTTCATATTAGTAGTGACTTCTCATATAATGAGAGTTCGAATTTGACGAGAAGGGGTTTTCTTGGGCTACAAAGAGATATTGCTTGCTTAATTATCATCTTGGTGCGCATGCTGTCTTGAGCCAGGATGTGTTGAAAGCTCTTTTAGTTGCTCATTGATGGAATGAAAAGGATTTTTCCAGCTTGTGGACGAGTGTGTACTCGGAAGGTGTCATTGATTACGTAGCACTGTACCATCGCAGGTCATAGAAAGAAGCTGATATGAGGTCGTACATGTAGGCTATATCCTGTGAAGAAGTTAAGGGTTGCATGATTTCTTATGAGGTTTCTATGAAGAGTTTTAACTTCTATCCAGTGGAGTGTGTGTGCTATGATGTGGGTTCGGATTGCTTGAGGAAGATGGCACAATTGTCACGAGGTTGAGCATACTTTTGGGATGATAAACTGGGATGATTTATGGTTGGTGCGTGATGGGCTTATGAGAAATTTAGCTAACAGTGTAGGATCATGGCAGTTAAGGAGGAGCAGTTATTACAGGTTATTGGATTATGTGATAGTGGCTTGAAGCAAAAAAGGATAGTCTACCAGCAGAGATTGGGTGACCTAGTCGTGTGTTGTGATAGATCCTGGACTCAGGGATGCTTGGGGATTAGATGATATCTTAGGAGGATGACTTTGACGATGATTTGAGTAGAGAAGTGCGTGGTGCATGTGGTATTAACCTTAGTTATATATGGAGATCATGCATGTGGCATGATTTGGTTGCGTGTTGGGGACTAGGACGAAGTGTGCGACACTTGAGAAGCCTCTAATGAATTCAGGATTCAATATATGGTATCTAAGGATTTTTCATGTTTTATGTGACTGAAGATTCGAGATTTTGTTGGTCTGTGAAAGAGACTTGGAGAACTGTACCATTATCGGTCATGTGAGGCAATGTTTGAGAGATGAAGGGAATCACTTTTAATTCCTAGAAGGCTTCTTTAGAATAGGTACTTGGGTTGGAGGTATTACCTGATGTATAAGTGGGAACAAGCGTCTCGCGAGTCCTAGGACAACAAGATTTCATGTTGGGATTACTGGGATGATATTCAATTGAGGTCCATAGTGTATTGGGAAGGAGTAGTGCTGCCATTAAAGCGGGTCATGAGTAATCGAAAGAAGTTGGGTCCATTTAGTAGAGGTTTGGTTTGGCATAGTGATGAAAATGACTTGTTCCTTTGGTATTATAGGGCCTTATAGGTGTCTTTGTGCTGATACTGCTGGGCTGTATGGTTTAGACAATATAGAGGGATGCAGTTCAGCTGGATTGGGTATGTGCATATGGATTCCAAAGAATTTGGGATAATTTTGATCACGACTTGTTATTGCTGTCCTATATAGGCATGGGAATTTGGTTGCATGGTGATCTTCTCTAGAATTGAGCTTATTGGAAGGTTTCTGGTTGATAGAGTGTTTATCTTATTCGTGCTTCAGAGTTGATTATGGGATTCTCGTATTTTAATGATTGATGTAATGAGTTATGCGGAATTGGAAGTGCATGAACAAGGTTTAGATTCAGTTTTAAAAGGAGTATTATGAGTTTTAGACAACATGGGAAATATTTTATGTTAAGAGAATGCTACACTATTTTCGGTATCGCCTGAGAATGGTGTGTTTGCTGAAAGGTGCAATGTGTATTGATTGCGGATGCTTGACTAGTAATACAGAGATAGCATGGTTAGTAACTGGTGATATTCAGGTTTTGTTGCTTGGTGTGGAAGGTTGTGGAAGTCTATCCCATGGGATGATTGTGTCTGCGTGATGTGTCAGTCACTTGAGTGGGAGAGTTAAGGATCAGGTATGGAGATTTTGTGTACTCTCTCAGTTTGGAGATTTTATTTTAGAGAGGCGGACTATTCCTTTAGTTGCAGACTATATATGCATATTCAGGATTTGACAGCATATGGTATGTGTCTTGGATGGGTCACTGTGGACTTTTGGAAGGCTATTGATCTATTTTTTGAATGACCCCAATCGGTTCGGAGGCCATTCGTAGTCCTAGTGAGAATGTGTATTCTACACTGGATCAAATTCTCTTATCCATCGCAGCATTTCGTAAGGGTATGTCATTGGGCGGAATGGATCTTATTCATGTCATTATTTGTTTCGTGTGTTACTTCTTTATGCTATAATGGGTTGTGAGACGACTTAATTATTCACATGTTGTGGTTTTTTCTTAGGCCTTGTGGTGATATATGAGCGAGATAGCTCTTGAGATATTGATTTTCTTATTGAACCTTAGTCGTGCTTGGCCTTTTTTCGTAGTGCATAATGCTATCCGTCTCCTTGTGGTTATGTTCATGCACTTTACGTGCCTGCTGTTATTACACACGTGTTTATCAAGTGTGAACATTATAGCTTGGTGGGTATTCTCATGTGGATGGGTATATGTGGATCGGTTGCACACCGCAATGGGGTTATGTTGGATATGATTCCTCATGTTTGTTTTGTGTGTTTTGTTTCCCCCTTGTGGGATAGATTTACAACATTATGCTCTTATGGTTGTATCTGTTAAACTTTGGATATTTCCCTTTTTGGATCATTTTCCCGTTATTCATCATATTCGAGTGGTTGCTTGTTGACACGTGGATCACGTCGTATGAGGTTCTTGATGGTATTTGATGTGGCCTGTTAGTTGAGCAGCTTGTATTAGGCGGGATGAGGTTATTGGACCTAGAATCGGCGCCATCAATTTTGTATAATGTATGTTTGGAGGAAGAATGTCAATAACCGTCTTAGAATTTGACAATGGTTCGTATCGCGTGAGAGGACTCCATATCTTATTTATTTGATGGGTGGTTATGAGTTTTTGCACGTTTCTTTTATCATTTGCAGTATTGCAAGGGATTGAATAAGGTTTTATGTATCAAGATGTATATAACCGGTACCGAGTTTGGTAATTAGCAGCTATTGTGGTTAGAAATTATTGCTATGGGCACATGAGTTAAACGGTACATTGTGTAGATACATCTTGGGAGTATGCTTATGAATTGTTACAGATAGTTGCGACTGATATAATGTTTGTATATAAGAATCATATATTTGAGGGAGCTCCGGATGTTAGAAATTGGTCCTAGGTATAAAGCTAAGGTTGAATGAAAAATATGTATGTCTGGGTCTTGAGATGGCCTTATCAGGAGTTTGGCATCTTTGGAACGACTCTTGGCACGTTCGAGGACGAACGCATGGTTAAGTGGAGGAGAATGTAACGACCTAATCGCTCGTTTTGAGCTTAAGGATTTCGTTCGGCAAATTGAAACTTTGAGTAACTTCATATTATGCATTATGACTTGTGTGTAGGGTTTGTTTCGATTTTTGAGAGGTTCGAAGTTGATTTGGGAGAGTAATTCCCAATTCAGAAGCTTTACATTGGAAGAGTTGACCGATATTTGACTATTAAGTAAATGACATCGAAATTGGGATTTGATGGTCTCAGTAGCTTCGTATGGTGATTTTGGACTTGGCTGTATGTTCGTATTTGAATTTGGACGTTCCTAGGAGGTTTTGGTTCTATTTTTCGATAGTTGGCAATTTGAAGAATTAGAGAGTTCACAAGTTTGGCTGGGAGATGACATTGAGGCTATCGAGGTCAGACTGTTGTTTTGGGAATTGGAATAGGTCTGTATTGCCATTTAGGACTTGCGTGCAATGTTTGGGTTCGTTCTGAATTAGTTAGGCTTGAATCAGATGCTTAGTTCGAAGTTGAAAGTTTATGAACTAAAGAGATTGATCTTGTTCGACGATTCTTGCTTTTGATGTCAATTTTAGTGTATTGAGCCTTTGGATAAGTTTGGATGATGTATTTGAACTTGTTGGTATGATTATACGGGGTAATATGGGGCTTGGGTCATTTTGGGGTATTTTTGAATTATTTTGAACCACTTTTGTGTTCTATTGGTCATTGCATTTGCGGCTAATGGGATGCGTTCGCATAGAGTAATTTTGGCCACTAGATTTTGTACGTCGCATTTGCGAGAGTTTGGGCGTGTTTGTGATGAGGAAGTAGCCGTCTGGGGGTGTAGGCCTTCTGGTTCGCAATGAGCCAGATACGGATTACAGGGAAATCTCGAGGTAGAACTACTATTCCATTCGCAGGCCTTGAAGTCGCCCTCCTTACTTATGTTAATACTATTTAGTCTTTCAGACACTATTATATTTGATTAAGACTTTGTATTTACTTATTTTATATAACTCATGCACTTAGTGACACTAGATCGTGGGATGGTTTAGTTGTATTGTAATTATTGAGTGCAATTAATTCTCGTTATTTCTGCTCTCGAGGCATTTTAATACTGCTATTTAAGTTTTTCATGCTTATTGGTTGATGGCTTGTCTAGCAAGCGGTGTTAGGTACCGTCACGGCTCCGGTGGAAGTTAGGGTCGTGACATCAAGAACAAATGAAGTGGAATTGAGGAAAAAAGTTAAAGAAGTATAAAAATGCATCTAATGTTGTCGCGCATGTGCACTAATGATCGCATCTACAAACTCGTATATGCGAGGAGGAGCCCGCATCTGCGGAATGACAACTATTCCACAGAGAATGCATCCGCGCTTAACTCTCCGCATCTGCGGAGGCGCTTTTGCAATTGAATGTCTGCATATGTAGAAAGGACATTATCTTACAATACTTCACTCCTGCGAGCAGAGCTTCGCATTTCCGGAATTGCACCTGCTATGATTCGTCGGTAGGTGCAACCAACGGGTTTTAGTTCTTGTCAAACTTGATATTTCACATTTTCTTGATCCCAAACCCACAAACACTCGACCCGACTTAATTTAGAAGACATCTTTGGCAAAAAATACAAGCATTGGAGAGTTAGGGAGCTACACGACACTTGATAATTTTAGATTTGAAGTCCTCGGATGCGAAATTCTTAACCTTTTACTATGTTCTTCAATATCTTGTTATATATTGAATATCTAAGTATGTAATATTTTATTCCACTTGCTGAAACTTGTTTATAGAAATATTCATCATTAAAGTTTGTATTAAAACTCATGTTATGCTTATGTGTTGAATGAATTTTATTCATAATGAAGTGCGTTCATTGTTTGTTTAACTATTATTTTTCTTTAATGTTTCTTAATGGATTAGCTAACCCTAGGAATAGCCATTTACTTCAATTTAGACTTGGAAAAGACAAACTTAGGGTTGGAAAAAATTAATTAACAAGAACATGAGGCGTTAACCCTCAACTTACAGATTCTCCCTGGGGATTTGATCGAACTACTTGTAGCCACATTCGGGTGTACATAATGCTCCTAGTTTCTTTAGGGATATCGATTAGGCAGTCTTGTTAGGATTCAGAAGAGCTAATATAGAATGGTTATCCGAGGCTAATCAACATAAACTCGCTCTTATTTGTAAAATTAGGAAATGCATTGGATTATAGCTTGAGAGCGATTTTCCTTGTACCTATCACGTAGCCATTGATCATTTTACTTGCTTTCTAGGTTAATTTACATTTCCGCATTAGCAATAATATTTTCTCAAAAGCTTATTAATGTTTAGCTTAGCATAAAAAGTGATAATTCTCTTAGTTTCCTAATCACCTTCATATTGTTCCCTGCGGGATTCGACTATAAATCATAGTTGGATAAATTATATTGCATGCGACTATGTACACTTTCTCTTTGAGGAGTGGATTTAGAAGTTATCAATTTTGGCACCATTGCGGGTAATAATTTGATGCATTTAGGTTTTTTGGGAAGTAAGTATACGTGCTTTGGTCCAAACTTGAGAATATTCGCGTAGTTATTTTCCTTGTCTTTATTTATTTTCATAGTTTTTTTGTAAATGGTATCATATAATAAGAATTGGTCGGATGGTAGTTTTTTCATACTTTGATAACCTTTGTCCTTTTGTGGAGGACCACACTCATGAAAAAAAATTAAATTCTCATCGGGGCGGAATGCGCGCACAATCTCAAACCTACGAGTGGAGTATATGTGATAGGTCTGGACGTCAAAATGGCAATTTGACTAATTGTGCTTATTTGTCCTTCCCTTCCTTGAACCCCCTACTATGACGATTCTATCTTTTGTTGTGACAATTATAGGAATGAAGTGGAAGAAGTTAAGCATATTTAAAATGTAGAAGTTTAAGCTTATATTGTAATGCCTACTTGATGAAAATAAAGAGCAAAAAACCTCGGTGGAGTTCTTGAACAATAGTCTTCAAAATAGTTTAGATATTGAAGATTAAAATCCTTACTGGCCATTTGAACAAAACCAAGTAGAACTCTCAAATTCTCAAAATGAGAAGATAATTCTCATATTGGAGGTCATTCTTCAAAATGAGGAGAAGCGAAATTTGACGTTCTAGGACTTGAAACAAGTGCAAAATCGGAATTTTGAGACTGTTCACACCTTAGAAGATCAAATTAAACTATTAGTTGAGGCTCATAATGTTCACCAACTTGAAAATGTGCAAAGAGGTCAAGGAAAGTCCAACATGGAGGAAGAAAGTGAGCTTTATTGTGAGGAAGCAAGAATTGAACATCCACCAACCGACTCTTTGCTGGTGATTCCGGAAAAGAAATGGAATTAGAGTCAACCGGCAAAATAGAAAATGTCAAAATTCGGGAAAATTTGCAATTTGGGAGGTTGAAGTCTCCAAGCATTTTTCAGCTTTGGAAGTTTATGCTGATATGTGAATAGATCCATGTGAATCCATGTGAGAGTGCAAAGAAGAGAGACAAGTGCCATATATCTTGTAGTTTGAATGTTCAAAAACACAAAGACATTCCTCAAATGAAAGTAAATTAAATACAAAATAAAGCAAATGGTATTGTGTTTTTTCATCTACTTACCACCCCTACCGCTTGTGGTCACAAACTTGAGTCCAAGATAAGTGCCAAATTCATATCCTTTAAATGGAGAAAATAGTGGTAATGTTGATTCCCGTCGTGCCATGACATTATATATGGCGCTTGGTGAGAAGAAACCCATTATTTTTTAAATTTTAAGTCGTCTTTGAAATTTACTTTTTAGATAGTTTAGTATATTATTTTTGACTAATCTAAACAGTTTCAGGTTTTTAGGAATTTATTTGAGTAGGTTGAGGTGATGGAGAGAAGTAAAAACGTGGCTACCCACTTTTCCTCTGATATCTGTTGCAACTACACTTGTGCAAAAGTCACAACAGCATTGTTATTTCCACATGTGTAATGTCAAAGAAGCTCTATTTTTACCAAGGAAGCAAAATCTTAGAAGCTAAAACGTTGTCGTAGGTGCTTGTTGTAGGAATGTTTAAAGGGAAGGTGTTCTTTAAGTATGTAAGCCTTTTTTACTCTTATTTCCCAACCCCAACCCCTCTCATCATTTGCACCACCGCACAACTGCCGGCAAACAATCAAATAAGCGGAAGGAGGCAATCCCTCTCTCTCTTCTGCTTCCATTTTCTTCTTTTCTCTTAGCTTTTCTCTTCTCATTTTCTCTATTTCGCTATAGCCATTCCTCTAATCCCCTCTCTCCCTCTCTATCCATGTTACTTTTAGGGTGAGAAAATTTGTTGAGAGTGTAATTGTGTGTGTTGTGTGTCTTTGATACCAAAAACTCTTATGACGCCATGACAGAGTTGAGCTGATCCATAGTGGTCCATAAGCTACATATCTCCCCAATGTTTACACCAGTGAAGCAGAAACTCAGGAAATTCAAGCCAGACATGACTTTGAAAACAAAAGAGGAGGTTACCAAGTAGATCAACGTCAAGGTTCTTCAAGAGGTTGAGTATCCGACTTGGTTTGCCAACTTCATATCCGTACCGAAGAAAGATCAGGGCATGGGTCGACTATAGAGATCTAAACAGAGCAAGTCCCAAGGATGATTTCCCACTGCCAAACATACATATCTCGATCGACAATTGCACCAAGCATGAACTCCAATCATTTGTCGATTGTTTCTCAGGATATCACCAGATATGGATAGATGAAGAAAAGGTAGAGAAACTAGCCTTCATCACGCCATGGGGTGTGTATTATTATAAAATGATGCCATATATTTTAAAGAACGCCGGAGCTACTTACACGAGAGCCATGACTACTCCCTTTCATGATATACTCCACAAGAAGATTGAGGTTTATCTTGATGACATCATTATCAAATCCAAAAAGAGCTCAAATCACATAATAGATTTGAAACAGTTTTACCGCCTGTGGAAGTACAACTTGAAGTTGAATCCCGCAAAATGTTCCTTCGAGGTCCCTGGTGGGATGCTAGTGGGTTTCATTGTCAACCAACGGAGGATTGAAATAGACCTATTGAAGATCAAAGCCATCCAAGATCCGCCACCATCTATGAACAAAAAGGATATGACGAGCTTCTTGGGCTGTCTCAACCACATCAGCCATTTCATAGCGCACTTGACAGTAATCTGTGAATCAATTTTCAAGATGTGAGAAAGGATGCCGCAACAAGTTGTACTGAGGAATGGCAAAAGGCCATTGACAAAATCAAGGACTATTTTTCCAAACCCCATGTGTTGGTCCCACCAGAGCTCGGAAGAGCTCTACTGATGTACTTGTCTATGATGGACGGAGCATTTGGATTCATCTTGGGACAACATAGCGAGACCAGAAGGAAAAAGCAATCCATATACTACTTGAGTAAGAAGTTCACACCCTATGAAGCTCGGTATTCTTTGTTGGAATGTACCTATTGTGCCCAGATATCGATAGCCCAAAAACTAAGACATTATTTATGCATGTACACCACATACCTCGTATCAAGAATGGACCCTTTGATATACATTTTTCGCAAACATATGCCCACGTGGAAATTGACAAAGTGGCAAATATTGTCGAGTGAGTTCGACATCGTTTATGTGCAAAAGGCAGTCAAGGGGCAAGCATTGGCTTATCATTTGGTAGAAAAATCTATGGGCGGAGCATATGAAACGCTGAAGATGTATTTTCCCAACGAGGAGGTATCATTCATAGGGGAGGACATCGCCAGAGTATATGATGGGTGGATATTATTTTTTGATGGAGCCCCGAACTTCAAGGGACTAGTCATCGTAGTTGTCCTAGTTCCAAAAACTGGCCAACATTATTCGGTATCCGCAAAGCTCAGATTCCAATGCACTAACAATATGAAAAAATATGAGTCTTGAATTCTTGGACTTACGTTGGCCATTGACATGAACATCCAAGAAATATTGGTGATCGGAGATTCACACTTGTCGATACATCAGGTACTCTGAGAATGGGCCCCCAAGAATACCAAGATACTGCCATACTTGCATTATGTGCAGGGACTGATGAAGAGATTCACAAAGATATAATTCAAGCATGTTCCCAAGATTGAAAACAAGTTAATGGACACATCGGCCACATTGTCTTACACGATACAACATCAAGATATAAATTATATTGACCCCATCCCGATAGAGATCCACATGTAGCCCGCCTACTATGCCAACGTTGAAGAAGAATTTGATGGTAAGTCATGGTTTCACTACATCAGGAAGTATCTGGTAAAAGGGGATTACCTAAAAAGCGTGACACATACTCAAAAGCACATACTACGGAGAAGAGTTCAATACAGAAGGACTCCTGATCTCGGGTTGTAAAGATGTGTGGATGTCAAGGAAGCATCCAGGTTGCTTGAAGAGATACATGTCGGGACATGCGGACTCACATGAATGAATTCATTTTAGCCAAGAAGATACTAATGGCGGGATGTTTTTTGATGACTCTGGAGACTGACGGCATCAAGTATGTACAGAAATGTCACCAGTGTCGGGTACATGCCGACATGATACAATTTCCACCCAACGAACTTAACATGGCGAGTTCACCCTGGCCATTTGCCGCTTGGGACATGATGTCATTGGCCCAATCGAGCCTACCACCTCCAATGGGCACAGATTTATCCCGGTAGTTGTTGATTACTTCACTAAATGGTGGATGCCACCTCATACAAAGCCGTTACAAAGAAATTCGTAGTAGATTTTGTTCGAAATTGTATTGTCTGTCGGTTCGAAGTTCTCAAGTCAATTATCACCAACAATACTGCCAACCTCAATAGTGATCTGTTGCGGACCATGTGCGAGACATTCAAGATCAAGCACCATAATTCTACCATATATACACTTTAAATGAACGAATCCGTAGAAGCCACCAACAAGAATATTACGAAGTTACTTAGGAAGATGATAGACAACTATAAATAATGTCATGCGAAGTTACCATTTGCTTTTCTTAGATACCACACCACGGCCAGAACATCAACTGCGGCAACTACTTATCTACTGGTTTATGGTACCGAAGTTGTTATATCCACCGAGGTAGAAATCCCTTCCATATATATCATATAGGAAGCTAAGCTTAGTGATGCATGATGGGTACAGAGTCGTTACGATCAATTGGCTCTTATTGATGGGAAAAGAATGAATGCGGTGTGTCATAACCAACTTTACTAGAATAATTTGCAAAGGCTTTCAACAAGAAGGTAAATCCAAGATAGATCGTATTGGAGCAACTGGTTCTGAAGCGAATCTTCCCACATCAGGATGAGGCAAAGGGTAAATTCTCACCAAATTGGCAAGGTCCTTACATGGTTCACTGAGTGCTGACGGGAGGAGCACTCATTTCGGCAGAAATGGAAGTAGAGATATGGCCAAACCCATCAATTCGGACGCCATCAAATTATGTCTATGATTGTATTTTCACTTTCTTCGTAATTTAACATGAACTATAGATTACCTGATTCTCGTTTATGAGGGGATAATTAGGCATCCCTGTGGGTTCGGTCACATTATAATAAAATTTTCATTTTCCTCCATGAACAAAGGATTGGGGGTAAACTTTGAACTTCATCAGATCAAATATATTTGCACTAAGAGTCGTCAGAATAGGATTATCAGGAAACATATCGAAGATGATCCTTTAAAACTGGGGCAGAATTCGAGTCTTGAGGGAGTCCTTACAATTCTATGTAGGATAAGGACGTTGGAACGTCTCAAAGCTTGTCACATTTTATGATTCGACAAAACTATTTACTTTATGCACAGTCACATATCAATAACTGCATATTTGATTAAATACCAACGATGCATATTTTTTTAAACTCAAATCTTTGTTATAGCCAAATGCTACCTCGGCAGGCTCAAAGCATAAAAGTGTCAAGTTCAGAAAGCAACGCCAGAGGTAAGGACGAAACGCGCAGTCAGAAGCATGAATCAACCTCCCCCAAAATTACAATTTTTCTTTGAATACATGAATAACAAGCAACACTATCAGAATGTCCGTAAAGGATATGCGACGAGATCACTATTTTCACACAGATAAATGGTACCAAGCCTAAAGGTGTCGAGCTAAGAAATCCTTTCCTTTCATGCATTTGCATGAGGCCAAGCTCTGCCTCCATTATTGCATGAGGCTAAGCTCTGCGTCCATTATTGCATGAGGCTGAGCTCTAACTCGACACCTACATAGGGATAAGCATTGCCCCCATACTGACACGAGGCTAAGCACTGTCCGCAATATTTGCATAGGACCAAGCACCTTCCTTCTTATCGCACAAGGCTAAGCACTACCTCCACATCCGCATAGGGTAAGCGTTGCCCTCACCATTTGCATCTGGTCAAGCACGACCTTTCTACATACATGAGGCTAATCTCTGCCTTCACAGTTGCATAAGGTTAAACACTACACTCACTACATGCATTGGCTCACGCACGACCTTTCTATTTGCATGACGTTAAGCTTTACCTCTGCATCTATATAGGGCTAAATGGTTTCCTGACCACTTGCATACGGCTAAGCATTGCCATCGATACCTGTAAAGGGTCAAGAACGACCGCTCTACCTACATGAGGCGAAGCACTACCTTCCTCCTTTTCATGAGGCCAAAGCTCTGTCTCGATTCTTCCATAAGACTAAGCCTTGTCTTCGCCATGCGGTTGAGCACGAACCATTTTACAGGGCAAACAATCGAATATCCTGTATTCTTGCATTTCGTGGGCTGAAAGATCGCCAAACTACTCAAAGGCATCATAGTCTAAAGGCACAATTCTCATGGCCCTAGGAAGCCATTTCATAGCCTACGGATCAAAATTTGCACATCATTATTGAAAGGCGTCATAGTCCGAAGGCACCATCCTCATGGCCTAAGGACATCATTTCCTGGCCTTTGAATCCCTTATATACATATCATGGCCCGGGACTCCATGGACTAAGGACATCATTCGCATCGTCCAAAGACAGATTTCATGGTCCAAAGAGAATTTGGATCATGTTTAATTTCTCGCACACACAACTATAACTATTATATTTATATATATAAAAGTGTTTTCCATATTCGTTGTACCCCGAGATTTGTAGGTAACACGAAAGGTACTGTCCTTCAAACATGAGCAATTATTGCTCCAATTTTCGTTAAATGTTCACATTCCTTTGATATCACCAAATAACCGCTAAGCGATAATTGAGAATTTTTAATTCGTAGTCGTTCCCAATATCATTTCCTTATGCATCCGTAGCAATGGCTTTCAGATTATTTCCATCCATACTTTTCTTATGTGATATCACTCATTGATGACATGGTCATATTCAAGAAAATCATTCTTTAAAGCATGCAGTCTTTCTTAATAACTCTACAAGCCTCATCTACCTTTAGATCTAGAACTACGCGCAACCTGATTCTTGTAAAACCAGGAAAATATAGGGTGCTCAAGAACCAGGGTTTGGCCCCTATATTTTAAAACACCTCATCAGAAAAAATATACCATCATCTTAATGTCTTTACCCGACAATTCTTTCATCATTTTCTGGTAAAAATGGGCAGTTGTTGATACTCAATTTTACTCTCATTATTTTCAGTTAGCTTTTGTGGGTTGATATATTTTATAATATATCTTATATATTATTAAAGTATTTATAAGGTAGTTTTAAACATTATTACTCCGTGACATGATTTAAATACCAATTCATTATCTTCATGGTATTGTTCTAAATTATTATTATGAAGATTTTATGCAAATTTTTTTGTTTGCATATTGTAAGAATTTTATTTTAGTTTATTTTAGTATTTGTAATTGATTGATAATTTACTTATTATTTTTTTAAAAATTATTTAGGAGTGACCAGTTAGCCAAATTAGTTATTTATAATTTTTAATACTTTATGCTTATTTTATGACATTTATATCATTTTCTATAATTGCGTTGCATTTTTATATAATTTATACATTATTTGCTAATAATAGCCTATGATTTCACAACAATTATATTTATCATACTATTTAGGTCAAAATAGTATTTATATAGTTTTATAATCCTAAGATACTATTTTAAAGTATTTAATTGCATAAATAGCATTTTATATATTTGATAGCGATTTTTTAAATTTGTTTTTCTGATTTTGCATGTTTTTTAATTTAGCCCAAAGCAGGCGAAATTCGGACATAAAAGAGGTCCAAAATCTCAAGCCTAATCACCCAAAGCCCAACTAGACGACCCCTGGTCCAATACTCGGTCGGGACCAGTTGACCAGCCTTGTTTTCTTTTAATCACTGACCATTGATCGCAAATGATCAACCACCATAATGATCCCCCTCCCACCCCCTTATTTGTTATCTACCCGAACCCAAAACCTTAGTAGTATATATTTTTTTTACTTGCCGCCTCTCATATCTCTTCTCTCATTCTTCTGCTAACCCTGGCAACCACAGGGTGTCTCTCTTTCCCATTTCATTCTCCCATCAATCATAGATTTTCTTACTTTTTGGTTATTTGCAACACAAAAATAGTAACATTTGGTACTGCGCCGTCTATGGAAAGCATGTTATGTTTGAATCGAGTTCTAACGGACCCAATGTTCGAGATTATGCATAAATTCGGCTACGTACTTCAAAGGAGATAGAATATCTCTTCTATTCGGGCACATTTCCATCGATTACTGCTTGATTGCGGTTTGCCTTACTCGTTGCCCTAATCCGATTTGAAGTTTGCATGTGATCTTTTCTCTTATTTCGTGGATTGATTTTCTTTCATTATTTGCTTACATGTTATCAATACTATATACATCCTCTCCGTTAACCCCTACAGGTAGGCTTCGATCACTCGCTTTCTCACATTCATACTCACATATTGTTCTGTGTTATCTTTGGTCAATTTGTGGTCGGCTGAAAGACAAGGCCACCGGGTGTTGATTCTTTAGAACGTTTCCCAGCATAAGCACTACTCGGGATCCCAGGAAGTCCTTGTGAACTCTGACTTGTCGGGATTCGAGGTTCTAGAGATACGATTCGAGGCTCTTTCAATCTCTGTTACTTGCTCTTGTTACTCTTAGAAAACCTTTATGTTTGCTAAATTTTACTTCTACCATTCTTAATCAGTAGTAGAGCCTGAAATTGGAGACATTAGTTTACATGTGTTCATGCTTCTTGAAATCTGTTTCTTTATTGTTGACAATGAACCTATTTATGAACCTTCAGCTACTCGTTTAGGCAAGATCGATTCATCATGCTTTAGTGTTCTAGTTTTGGTAACAAGCAAGGTAGGGAATATCATACATGGTTCAACTTATTATTTGTGTTATTCGGTATGAAATCCTTCTTCCTTGTACTATGTTAAATAGGTATATGCTATAATACACACTAAGCCTGAGCACTTATTCTGCCTCTAGGGATGTATGTTCAGATGCTCCTAGTTACTTAACTTGTCAAGCATATTGTTTGGTAAGTTATGGGCCTCATTCGTCTTCTGGGAAATTCTGTAGGTGCAGATATACTCGGGTTCGCACTGTATTTTGTTACGATGACCTTGGGCCTATGGCCCATCTATTTTTGTCTTTTCCTATTGGGCCTGTAATTATTTCTTGGTTTGTAATAACATGTAAAGACGATAATGAGGAAAATAGTTGGGGGGG
>MCJB01048575.1:153630-173563 GCA_002018475.1 Nicotiana obtusifolia
GGGGGGGGGGCCTGGGATAGTTTAATTCTTGCATGACTTGGTAGATATCATGTCTATAGGTCCTTGCCTACTACTTGTCAACCATGTTATATTTCCGGCATATTACTTGCTATTAGCTATCGTGCCTGTAGGGCCTTCATTTTGCCTACTTCACTTAGGAATCATGAGCTTAGGATTTCAAATAATGGGATTCAGATACTACTTATATGATTTGTCTAAATATGTAATGTCATTTAGAAATCATGCTTACAGGACTTATTCTGTGACTATTCTTAGAAATCATGTCTTAGGGATCTACACTTAGAAACTATGTCTATAGGACCTTCTCTATGCTAAGGTGCCAAACTATTTGTGCTACCATATTTTGAAACTATAGTAATCGGATAGCTAGAGATGATAGTATGTGCTCGCTGGATAATATGAGCAGTCATTGCACCTAAGCTTGCTAAGTATTTTTTATGTTGCACGGAGTGATCCCTTAGGCTTAAAAATTTAGGGCCCCCACTTTATCTGACTATCTGTTTGTATCCAGTCTTAGCATTAACAATTTGAGGAAATGTAGGATTTGTTTAAGTAGGTCTAAGATTGGAACCTTTATAATTACGAAACATTATAAATTGATGTTAGTTAAAAAAAAAAATCCATCTTTGTATTATCTTTATGATATTTTTCTTCAAATCTAGTAATTATTAGTGATTTAGTTATGTTCGATAACTTGTTCCCTTTAGAATAATCTGTAACCTATTTAACTGACCACTCACTTAGTTTAATTAGCGATTTATATGTTCACTTAGAATAGTCTAGTTAGTAACTTAATATTCTCACATAGCTTAAAATTTGGCTGGGAACTACAGTTGTGGACCAAGAAAAGTGCCTAACACCTTCTCTTTGAGGTAATTTGAACCCTTACCGGATTTTTGGTGACACTAACTAATTTAACCGGAGTTATCTGTAAACAATTTCCCTAACGCACCTTAAAAATCACTAGATGACGACTCCTCTTTTTTAGTCCCAATTAAAAGAGTTGTCACATGTGAAAGCCTGCTTTTATTAGAAAACGAGGCCTGACACTCATGTAGTAACTCATTTATAATTGTGGATTGATACACATCATGTTATGTATAAAAATTGAGACTATTCGACTTCATATTTTATCTCTTTATCTAAAAAGCATGCCTAATTTAACGACCCGAAATCCCGCCTTAGGCATCGTGATGGAACCTAGCCTCTATGACTAGGTAAGCCGATTGCTTACAATAGTTAAGCCAGTTTAACAACGATATTTTAAAAGAAAAATTCAATAAAAATACCAAAACAAAGGTGAAACAAGCCTACGCGGCAATAATCAGAACAACCTCCCAGGACTAGGTAATATAAAGTCATGAACTCTAGATGAATACATAGAAATATCTCAAAATTAAAATATAATGTTGTTCGGATAGCGAATTGACAATACATTCAAAAGGAAAAGGACTCCAAGGGAATGAGATGACCAACAAGCTCTACCTTGAATCCTCGCGATCAAGAAGCTAACTCTGCTTGAGTTCCTTATCTCCAATACTTGGATCTGCACAAAAATGTATAGAAGTGTAGTATGAGTACACCACGATCGGTACCTTATAAGTATCAAGACTAACCTCGGTGGAGTAGTGACTAGGTACAAGTCAAGACACCTACTAGTCATAATAACCTATGTAGTATATAAGTATAAAGCTAATAGTGGAAGCAAGAATTAAAAAATGCGAAAAAGGAATAAACAAGTGATATAAACGGTGAAGTAATTCGAACACATAAAAAGTGTCAGTGAAACGAATTAAGGGAGACAAAAGATAACTGAATATTTAAACCGTTCTAACACAAGTTTCCCCACAAAATTTCTCCGAGATACCTTATCTCATAACCACAAGTCACGAGTCCCAAACAACAAATCATATACGGCACCTTGTCCCCAAAGTATTAATCACAACCGCACGGATAACTCACGTGCCAATATCTCAATCCGCGCGGCATGGTCACATGCTCACATGCTCACAATCACAATCCACCCGGCATGATCAAAAGCTCAATACCACAATGGAAGCAAGTATAAAAGAATGCAGGTGCTTGATCTATGAATGTCAAGTTTTATACTCCTGACTGGTGTAAACGGGATGCTACAATGTATGCTTGTACGAGTGTACTATTACAGTCCAGGTTTTCGATCGCATTTTCGACCGCATTCTTGACGTAGATTTTTGTCCAAAAATCTATCCCGTTATGCGGTCTCAGCATGGTGAAATGCGGTCCGCATTTCTTACCGCATTTTGGCGTTAGGTTTTGTCCAGTTTCTGTCTTAGTTTGCGGTCTCGATGTCAGATATAAGGTCCGCATGTTAGATATGCGACCGCATTTCCTACCGCATTTCGGACATGAACTTTGCCCAGAAACCTGCCTGGGTTTGCGATCGTGTTATTGTATTTCACTTCACATCTGGTTGTGCCTCGTGATTCTTTGAGTGCTCCTGTGTATGTGTCTACGCCTGTGGGAGATTTTATTGTTATAGATCGTGTCTATCGCTCGTGTGTGGTTACTATTAGGAGTCTTGAGACTAGCACAGATCTTCTATTTCCTGATATGGTAAATTTTGATGTTATCTTGTATGGATTGGTTGTCACCTTATCATGCTATATTGGATTGACACGCTATGACAATGACCTTACGCATGCAGGGTTGCCTCGATTAGAGTGGATAGAGACTCCTGGCTATTCTACCAGCAGGGTTATTTCTTACGTGAAGGCTCGACATATGGTCGAGAAGGGATGCGTAGCTTATTTGGCCAATGTTCGTGATTCAAGTCGGAGGTTCCTTCCATGGACTCATACCTGATGTGCGTGAGTCTCCAAAGGTGCTTCTTGCAAATTTGTCGAGGATGCCACCCGATAGAGATATTGACTTCTGTCTTGATTTGGCTTCGGGCACTCAGCCCATTACCATTCAGCCATACTATATGGCCCCGCCGAAGTTGAAGGAATTGAAGGAGCAATTGCAAGATTTGCTTAATAAAGGATTTATTAGACCTAGTGTCTTGCCTTGGGTTGCACATATGTTGTTTGTGAAGAAGAAATATGGATCAACGAGGAAGTGTATAGACTATCGGTAGTTGAACAAGGTCAGTATCAAGATTACGTATCCGGTCGCTGAGGATTAATAACTTATTTGATCAGCTTCGAGGTGCCAAGGTGTTTCCGAAGATTGATTTGAGGTCTGGCTACCTAAGATGACTTTTCAGACTCGGTATGGGCATTATGAGTTCCTAGTGATGTCATTTGGGTTGGCAAATGCTGCAGCAGCATTTATGGATTTGACTAACCGAGTATTCAAGACCTACTTGTATTCTTTCATGATCGTATTTATTGATGATATCTTGATCTACTCCCGCAGTCAAGAGGAGCATGAGCAGCATCTTCGGATTGTACTTCAGACTAGAGGTGTGAGCTTTGGTTAGACTCAGTTGCCTTTTTAGGGGATGTTGCATCGGTAGATGGCATAAAGGTGGATCCTAAGAAGATTGAGACAGTTCAGAAGTGGCCTAGACCTACTTCAGCTACATAGTTTTGGAGTTTTCTGGGTTGGCAAGCTATTATCGCCAGTTCGTGGAGGGATATTCATCCATAGCAGCCACATTGACTAGATTGACCCAGAAGGGTGCTTCGTTTAGGTGGTCTGATGTGTGTGAGTTCAGTTGACAACGGCCCCAATGTTAGTGTTTCCCATTGGTTCAGGATCTTACACGGTGTATTGTGATGCATCTCGTATGGGGCTCGGTGCAGTGTTGATGCAGGATGGAAGAGTGATTGCATACGCATCGCAGTAGTTGAAGGTTCATGACAAGAATTACCTTTTTCATGACTTAGAGTTGGCAGCCATTAGTAATGCACTGAAGATTTGGAGGCACTATCTTTACGGCGTGTCATGTGAGGTATTCATAGATCATCAAAGTCTAAAGTATTTGTTCAAGCAGAAGGATCTCAACTTGAGGCAGAAGAGGTGGTTCGAGCTGTTGAAAGACAATGATATTATCATTTTGAATCATCTCAGGAAGGCCAATGTGGTGGCCGATGCATTTAGTAGAAATGTTGTGAGTATGGGTAGTCTTGCGTATATTCCAGTTGGGGAGAGGCTGTTAGCATCAGATGTTCAGGCATTGGCCAATCAGTTCGTTAGGTTAGATGTTTCGGAACCCAGTTGTGTTCTAGTTTGCACGGTCTCCCGGCCTTCTTTGTATGAGTGCATCAGAGAAAGTTAATATGATGTCCCCCATTTTCTTGTCATTAAGGACATGATGCGGCATGGTGGTGCCAAGCAGGTTACTAGCAGAGATGATGGGGTATGCGGATACAGGGTCAGATTACTGTGCCCAATTTGGATGAGCTTTGTGGGTTGATCCTTGAGGAGGCCCACAGTTCTCGGTATTCTATTCATCCGGGTGCCACTAAAATGTATCAGGACTTGCGACAGCATTATAGTTGAGGAGAATGAAGAAGGATATAGTTGCATATATAGCTCAGTGTCTGAATTGTCAGCAAGTAAAGTACGAGGATTAGAGTCCTGGTAGTTTGCTTCGGAGGTTAGAGATTCCTGAGTGGAAGTGGGAGCGTATTACCATGGATTTAGTTATTGGGTTTCGACGGACTCAAAAGTAGTTAGACATGGTATGGTTCATTGTGGACAGGTTCACCAAGTCGGCACATTTCATTCCTGTGGCAATTACCTATTCTTCAGCGGTTAAATGGGATCTACATTCGTGAGATCATCCGTTTTCACGGTGTGCCCATGTCTATAATTTTTGATCGAGGTAAGTAGTTAACCTCGCACTCATGGAGGGTCATAAAGCGTGACTAAGGCATACGTGTTGAGTTGAGTATAATATTTCACCCCCAGACCGACGGGTAGTCCGAGCGCACCATTTAGATGTAGGAGGATATGCTCGCGTTGTGGATTTCGGGGGTTCTTGGGATCAGTTCTTACTGCTTGCGGAGTTTGCCTACAATAATAGCTACCATTTGAGTATTTAGATGGCTCCCTATGAGGCATTATACGGGAGGTAGTGTCGTTTGCCAGTCGGTTGGTTTGAGCTAGGAGAGGCTTGGTTGTTGGGTACCGAATTGGTTTGGGATCCTTGGAAAAGGTCAAGATGATTCAGGATCGACTTTCCATAGCCTAGTCTAGGCAAAAGAGTTATGCCAACGGGAGAGTACGTGATGTTGCATTCATAGTTGGGGAGAGGGTACTGCTTCGGGTTTCGCCCATAAAGGGGGTGATGAGGTTCGGAAAGAAGGGCAAGTTGAGCCTTAGGTATATCGGAACCTTTGAGGTTTTTGAGAGAGTGGGTGAGGTGGCCTATAGACTGGCATTGCCACCTAGTTAATCCGCTGTCCATCCGAGGTTCCACGTGTCCATGCTCCGGAAGTACCACAGTGATCCGTCCCATGAGTTTGACTTCAGCTCAGTCAAATTTTACAAGGATTTGACTTATGAGGAGGGGCCGATGGCCATTCTAGCTCGCCAGGTCCGGAAGTTGAGGTCTAAGAGTTATCCTTTAGTTTTAGTGTGATAGAGAAGTCAGCCGATCGAGGCAGCCACGTGGGAGTCTGAGTCGGACATGCGGAGTAGATATCCACACCTATTCACTAGTTCAGGTACCTTTTATGTTTATTCAAGGACGAATGTATATATTAGAGGTGGAGAATGTGATGACTCAATATGTCATTTTCAGTTTATCCTTCACTTCTGTGTTCTGACACCTCGAGTAGCACCGTTTAGCGTTCCTCGATTTGCGTGCGTAGTCTGTATTCTTTTCCAGATAATTTTTATTTCAAAAATTGATGAAAATGTAAAATTTAGAATGAAAAATAAATTGAATGGATTACAGTCAACGTTTTGTATAAATGGACCCGGATCAGTGTTTTCACGATCCTGGTGGGTCCGTATCGTGATTTAGGACTTGGACATATGCATGGAATCGAATTCGAAAGTCGCTAACCTGATTTAACGTAATTTGTTGAAATGTAGTAAATTGAAGGCTAAAAGAAATCCTATGATTGACCGTAGGTTGACTTTGTTTCCACCGGGTTTAGATTTCCGTTTCGGAACATGGTTTAGGTACATTTTACTATTTATGACTTGTCTGCAAAATTTGGTGGAGAACAAAGTTGATTTGACATGATTTGGACGTCCAGTTTTAAATTTGCATGTGCTTGAGTTTCTTTGAAAATATCATTCATTTTGATATCCGATTTTTAGTTCTAGGTGTTATTTTGGTGTTTTGATCGCGTGAGAGAGTTCACATGATGTTATTACACTTGAGTGCATGTTTGGCTGGGAGCCGAGGGGCTCTGGTGAATTTCAGATAGTCTACAGAGTGATTTCTGGACTGAGGCGTCTGCAATTCTACATATATATGATGTTTGGTGTGTTGTGCTTCGCGATCGCGAAGGGAAAAGTTGGACCGGAGGAGGAGTACTCTTCACGGATCCAAGGTACTGGTCGTGAATGCGACGTGGACGAGGGCTCACCCTTCGCGAACACGACTATGCCTCCACGAATGGGAAACTTTGTGGGGATTAAGGGGGCAGCTGGGCAGTGTTCTATACGAACACGATCAATGGGTCGCGAACGCGATGACACAGGGGGGGGGAAGAGGCAATAGGGTCACTGTGCATCGCGATCGCATCAGGTCTTTCGTGAACGTGATGAAGACCTGACGCCAGTTATATAAAATATTCCAATGACGGGATTTTCTTCATGTTTCAATATCTTCACATTAAAGCTCAGCCTAGAGGCGATTTTGAAGAAGAATTTCATCCCCACTACATAGGTTAGTATTTTTTAACTCGTTTGCTTCCATTTCCATCAACACTCATTAATTTCTAACCTTAATTTATGCTCTTTCACGATAGAAAATTAGGGATTTGGGTAGAATTGAGGGTTTTGTAAAATTTAGATTTAGACCTCTAATTGAGGTTGGAGTTAATCACATAAAAGGGTTTGGGGGTGAATGTGTAATTGTGTTTTGGTCCGAATCTCGAGTATTGAGCAAGTGGGTCCGTGGTTGACTTTTGTTCTCTTTTTGGGAAAAGTGCAAAGATCTTTGCTTTTTCTATTGTAATTGATTTCCTTAGCATTGTTTGATAATATTAAGTCTATTTTGGTTAGATTCGACTGGTTTGGAAGCAAAATTTAGAGGAAAGGCCCCGGTTGAGCTTTGATTTGATTGCGGAGCGAGGTAAGTATTAGGTCTAACCTTGATTTGAGGGAATTAGGAACCCTTGAGCTATATGTTATGTGAATTACATGTGTAACAACGTATATGCGAGGCGTCGTGTGTATATACACCGTAAAAATAGTTGTTTTCATGCTTTCCCGTATTTCATTAATTATCTTATTCCATGTCTAAACCGTTACATGCTTTAATTGCTGTCCATGACGTAACTTGTTATTTTTCATTAATTACTCTTGTATTGACATGTTCATTTCTTCCATGATTCCATGATTAATTGCTACTTGCCCTAATTGTCTTACTTGTACATTTTAATTGCCATATATTTGGCTTGTCTTTTTGCTTTTTATTAATTGTAGCATTCCTGGGTTTGGTACGGGGTTCCTTTATTATATTGCTTCATATTCTTTAATCGTCGAGATTTTTGTGAATTGAGTTAATAGATTTATTGAATTTATTTATGGATCAGGTTGCACGCCGTAACGGCGGTTAAATATGGTGGAATAAGGGAAGATTTGATATTGATATGGTGGAATCGAGTTGCATGCCACAACATATTTTATATGTGATTTTGATATTGATATGGGGAAATAAGGGAGGATTATGATATTGATTCTGATTAAATGGTGGGATCGGGTTGCGCGCCGCAACGAATTTTATAAGTTATTCTAGATATTGATGTGGTGAAATAAGGGAGGATTGTGTTTGTACGGTGGGATTGAGTAGCGCGCCGCAACGGATTGAGTTTGTTGTACTCATTGTTGTATTGTGTTAGCGTTCAATATTTTCATATGAGATTTTGAGGACTGATACTTTTGGATTCACTGTTTTCGAGTATTGAGTTTGTTTTTTTTAGTTAACTTTTTAGACGTCATTCCCTATTTTCCTTTGCTATTACTATTATTATTTTTATTATACTGCATACAGGTTATTGTAAGTGACCCGCCTTAGCCTTGTCACTATTTCGTCTAGGTTAGGCTCGGCTCTTACAGAGTACATGTGGTCGGTTGTGCTCATACTACACTCTACACTTCTTATGCAGATTTTGGGGTCGGGCCAAGCGGCGTTCAGTAGATTGCACGGATTCGATGCTTTATGGAGATTTAAGGTACAGATGCATAGCGTTCGCTGCCTTGAAGTCCCCTTCTATATTACTCTAACTGTTTATTTCATTTCAGACAGTGATGCCTTCATTCAGACTTTTATTTGTAGTACTCTACTCGTTCGTGTATTGCAACACCGGTTATGGGATTGTATCTAGATATTGCAGTTATTTTTTTTCTACTCACTCTATTTTAGTTTATTCATTTTCTTGTTTATTATTTAATTTGAATCGTTAAAAATGACTAAAAACTATTTCTAACATTGGCTTTCCTAGCAAATGAAATGTTAGGAGCCCTCACAGTCCCGAGGGTGGGAATTCCGGGTCGAGACAAGTTGGTATCAGAGCACTAGGTTACCTAGGTCTCACGAGTTACGAGCAAGATTAATAGAGTCTGGAGGATCAATTTGGAGATGTCTGTACTTATCTTCCAGAGGCTATGGAGTTTAGGAAAAATTTCACTTATTTACTTCCCTATCATGTGATATTATTCAATCATTGGTGATTGAACCATTCTATTCTTGTTCTCTCGCAGATGGCGAGAACATGCACAACATCTAAAGCTGTATAGGAGCCGGATCCCTATGTGACAGCTACTACCAAGGGCAGAGGTAGAGCTCAACCTAGAGCTCAAGTAGCAGCACCCGTAGTTGAGCCTCATCATGAGGAGGAGGAGCCAGCTCAGACCGTGCTCGTCGGACCAGCTCAGGTCCCGGAGGGGATCATAGCCACTCCAGTGCTTCAGGACGCTCTAGTCCACTTGGTGGGCCTTATGGAGAGTGTGGCCCAGACTAATGCATTCCCTACAGCACCAGCCGTCTCTCAGGCTGGGGAGGAGTACAGACTCCTGCTACTCACACCCCAGAGCAGGCAGCTCCCTAGTATCAGACTCGAACAGCCCAACCAATTAGTGTGGTTCAACCGGTTGTTGTGGCAAAAGCCAGTGATTGGCTCACTATGTCCTATGAAGCCTTGTTGAGGTTGGATAAGTTTACCAAGTTGTTCCTTATTCATTTCTCTAGCGCACCTTCAGAGGACCCACATGATTATCTAGATCGCTGCCACGAGGTATTCCGGAACATGGGTATCTAGACCGCTGCCACAAGGTGTCTACGCCTGTGGGAGATTCTATTGTTGTAGATCGTGTCTATTGCTCCTGTGTGGTTACTATTTGTATTCTTGAGACTAGCATAGATCTTCTATTTCTGGATATGGTAGATTTTGACGTTATCATGGGTATGGAATGGTTTTCACCTTATCATGCTATATTGGTCAGACACGCTAAGACGATGACCTTAGCCATGCATGAGTTGCCTTGATTAGAGTCGAGAGGGACTCTTAGTTGAAAAGGGATGTCTAGCTTATTTGGCCTATGTTCGTGATTCAAGTGCGGAGGTTCCTTCAATGGATTCAGTACCTGTTATACGTGAGTTTCTAGAGGTAATTCCTGCAGATCTGTTGGGGAAGCCACCCAACATAGATATTGACTTCAGTATTGATTTGGCTCTGGGTACTCAGCCCATTTCCATTCAACCATACTGTATTGCCTCGCAAGAATTGAAGGAATAGAAGGAGCAGTTGCAATATTTTCTTGATAAGGGATTCATTAGACCTAGTGTCTCGCCCTAGGGTGCGCCTGTGTTATTAATGAAGAAGAAAGATGGATCGACGATAATGTGTATATCCTATCGCAGCTGAAAAAGGTCACTATCAAGAACAAGTATCCGTCACCGAGGATTGATAACTTATTTGATCACCTTTAGGGTGCCAAGGTGATTTCGAAGATTTATTTGAGGTCTGTCTACCATCACTTGTTGATTAGGGCATCAGATGTCCCTAAGACGACTTTCAAACTCGGTATGGGCATTATGAGTTCCAAGTGATGTCATTTGGGTTGACAAATGCCCCAGCAAAATTTATGGATTTGATGGACCGGGTATTCAAGACCTATTTGTATTCTTTATTGATCGTATTCATTGATGATATCTTGATCTACTCCCGCAGTCGAGAGGAGCATGAGCAACATCTTCGGATTATACTTCAGACTCTGAGGGATAGTCAGTTATATGCCATGTTTTCGAAGTGTGAGTTTTTGTTAGACTCTGTCGCTTTTTTGTGGCATGTTGTACCGGCAGAGGGCATAAAGGTGGATCCTAAGAGGATTAAGGCAGTTCAAAATTTCCTAAACCTACTTCAGCTACAGAGATTCGGAGTTTTCGGAGTTTCGCGAGTTATTATCGTCGGTTCGTGGAGTGGTTTCATTCATAGCAGCCCCAATGACTAGATTGATGCAGAAGGGTGCTCCGTTTAGGTGGTTTAATGAGTTTTTGTAGAGCTTTTAGAAGCTCAAGACTTCTTTGACAACAGCGCTAGTGATGGTGTTCCCACAGGTTCAGGATCTTACACGGTTTATTGTGATTCATCTCGTCTTCGGTTCAGTGCAGTATTGATGCAGGATGGCAGGGTGATTGCATGTGCATCGTGATAGTTGAAGGTTTAAGAGAAGAATTGCCCTGTTCATGACTTAGAGTTGGCAGCCATTATTGATGCGCTGCAGGTTTGGAGGCCCTATCTTTACGGCGTGTCGTGTCAGATGTAGTTGCATATGTCGCTTGGTGTCTGAATTGTCCGCAAGTAAAATACGAGCATCGGAGGCCTGGTGGTTTGCTTTAGATGCTGGAGATACTTGAATGGAAGTGGGAACGTATTACCATGGATTTAGTTGTTAGACTCCCACGGACTCAAAAGAAGTTCGACGTGGTATGGGTCATTGTGGACATGTTGATCAAGTCGGCAAAATTCATTCTAGTGGTACTTACCTATTCTTCCAAGCGGCTAAATGAGATCTACATCCATGAGATCATTCGTTTTTACGGTGTGCCTGTGTCCATAATTCCTGATCGAGGTACGCAGTTCACCTCGCACTTCTGGAGGGTCGTACATCTTGACATAGGCATACAAGTTGAGTTGAGTATAGCATTTCACCCCAGGATGGACAGGCAGTCCGAGCGAACTATTCAGATATTCGAGGACATGCTTCGTGCTTGCATTATGGATTTCGGAAGTTCTTGGGATAAGTTTTTGCCGCTTGTGGAGTATGCCTTAAAACAACAGCTACCAGTCGAGTATTTAGATGGCTCCCTATGAGGCATTTTATAGGAGGCAGTGCCGTTCGCCAGTCGGTTGGTCTAAGCCAGGAGAGGCTCGTTTGTTGGGTACAGAATTGGTTAGGGATCCCTTGGAAAAGGTCAAGATGATTCAGGATCGACTTCGCATTTCCCAGTCTAGGCGGAAGAGTTATGCCGATCGGAGAGTTCGTGATATTGCATTCATGGTTGGAGAGAGGGTATTGCTTTGGGTTTCACTCATGAAGGGGGTGATACGGTTGGGAAAGAAGGGAAAGTTGAGCCCTAGGTATATCGGACCCTTTGAGGTTCTTGAAAGAGCGGGTGAGGTGGCCTAAAGACTTGCATTGCCACCTAGTTAATCAGTCATCCATCCGATGTTCCAGATGTCCATGCTCCAGAAGTACCACAGTGATCTGTCCCATGTGTTTGAATTCAGCTCAGTCTAATTGCACAAGGATTTGACTTATGAGGAGGAGCCAATGGCCATTGTAGCCCGCCATGTCCGGAAGTTGAGGTCTAAGCGTTATTCTTCAGTTTGAGTGTAGTGGAGACGTCAGCCGATTGAGGCAGCCATGTGGGAGTCCGAGTCGGACATACGAAGTAGATATCCACACCTATTCACCAGTCCAGGTACCTTTGTATGTTCGTTCGAGGATGAACATTTGTTTAAAAGGTGGAGAATGTGATGACCCGATAGGTCATTTTCAAATTAGCCTTCACATTTGTGTTTTGACACCTCGACTAGCACCATTTAATGTTCCTTGATTGAGTGGATTACGGTCAATGTTTTGTATAAATGTACCCGGATCAGTTTTTTGACGATCTTGGTGTGTCCGAATCGTGATTTGGGACTTGGGAATATGCACAGAATCGAAATTGGAAGTCCCTAACTTAATTTAACGTAATTTGTTGAAAACAAGTAAATTGAAGGCTAAAAGAATTCCTAAGATTGATCGAGGGTTGACTTTGTTGCTACTGATTTTTGATTTCGGTTACGGAACATGGTATAGGTCCATTTCACTATTTATCACTTACATGCAAAATTTGGTGTAAAACGGAGTTAATTTAACGTGATTCGGACGTCTGGTTTTAAATTTGCATGTTTTTGAGTTTCTATTAAAATATCATTTATTTTGATGTCTGATTCGTAGTTCTAGGTGTTATTTTGATGTTTTTATCGTGTGAGTGACTTTGAATGATGTTACTACACTTGTGTGCATGCTTAGTTTGGAGCCCGAGGGCTCGGGTAAGTTTCAGATAGGCTATAGAGTGATTTTTGGACTTAGGTATCTGCTGTTTTGCTGATATCTGATGTCTGATGTGTTGTATTTCGCGATTGCGACGAGGAAATTAGGATTGGAGGCGGAGTTCTCTTCTCGAACGCGTGGTACTGATCGCAAATGCGAAGTGGACGGGGCTCACCCTTCACGAACACGACTGTGCCTCCGCGAAGGCGAAGCATAATAGGCATTATGGGGGAGCTGGGCAGTGTTCTACGCGAGCGCGATCAATTGATCGTGAACTCGATGGCCAGGGGGAAGATCCATCACGAATTCAATGAGAATCTCACAAACGCGAAGGCCAAAAGGGGCACTGTGCTTTGCAATCGCGTTAGGCCCTTCGCGAACGCGATGAAGTCCTGACGCCAGTCATTTAAAATATTCGAGAGACGGGATTTTTTTCATTTTTCACTATCTTCACATTAGAGCTCGGCTTAGAGGTGATTTTGAAGAAGAATTTCATCCCACTTCATATGTTACTATATTTTAACTCGTTTTCTTCCATTTCCATCAACACACATTAATTTCTAACCTTAATTTATGCTCTTTCATGGTAGAAAATTAGGGATTTTGGTAGAATTGGGAATTTTGTAAAATTGAGATTCAAACCTCAAATTGAGGTCGGATTTTAAAACTAATAACATAAACAGGCTGGGGGTGAATGGGTAATTGCGTTTTGGTCCAAATCACGAGTTTTTACCAAGCGGGCCCGGGTTGACTTTTCTTGACTTTTTCGGAAAAGCATAAATATTTTTGCTTTATCTATTATAATTGATTTACCTAGCATTGTTTGAAAATACTAAATCGATTTTGGTTAGATTTGATTGGTTTGGAGGCGGAATTTAGAGGAAAGTCCCCGGTTGAGTTGATTTGATTGCGAAGCGAGGTAAGTGTTCGGTCTAACCTTAATATGAGGGAATTAGGAACCCTTGAGCTATATGTTATGTGAATTACGTGTGTAATGGCGTATATGCGAGGTGGCGAGTATATATACGCTGTCAAAATAATTTTTTCATACTTTCCCGTATTTCATTAGTTACTTTGTTCCATGTCTTAACCGCTACATGCTTTAATTGCTTTTTATGTCATAACTTGTTACTTGTCATTAATTACTCTTTTATTGAAATGTTCATTTGTTTCATGATTCGATGGTTAATTGCCACTTGCCTTAATTGTCTTAGTTATACAGTTTAACTTCTATATATTTGTCTTGTCTTGTTGCTTTGTATTAATTGTAGCATTCCATGGTTTGATACGGGGTTCCTTTATTGCTTTGCTTCATATTCTTTAATCGTAGAGAGTCTTGTGAATTGAGTTATTGGATTGATTACATTTATTGAATTTTTTTATGGAACGGGTTGCATGCCGCAACGGTTGTAATATGGTGGAATAAGGGAGGATTTGATATTGATATGGTGGGATCGGGTTGCACGCCGCAACGGATTTTATATGTGATTTGATGTTGATATGGTGAAATAAGGGAAGATTATGATACTGATTCTAATTATATGGTGGAATCGGGTTGCGCGCCGCAACAAATTTTATATCTTATTCTTGATATTGATATGGTGAAATAAGGGAGTATTGTGTTTTTACGGTGGGATAGGGTAGCGCGCCGCAACGGATTGTGCGTGTTGTACTCATTGTTTTATTGTGTTAGCTTTCAGTATTTTCATATGAGATTCTAAGGACTGATTGTGTGTGATTTCGAGGATTGAGTTTGTTTTCATCAGTTAGCTGTTTTGTCGTTATTTCCTGTTTTTCTTTCCTATAGTTATTATTATTAGAGGTACCGGTTATTGTAAGTGACCCGTCTTAGCCTCGTCGCTACTTCGTCAAGGTTAGGCTCCGCACTTACAGAGTACATAGGGTCGGTCGTACTCATAATACACTGTCCACTTATTGTGCATATTTAGGAGTCAGTCCTAGCGACGGTATGTAGATTACTCATATTCGGTGCTTTAGGACACTTGAGGTACAGTTGCACACCGTTCGCAGCCCTGAAGTCCCCTTCTACATTACTCTAGCTATTTATTTCATTTCAGATAGTTATGCTTTCATTCAAACTTTTATTCGTAGTACTCTAGTCGCTCGTGCACTTGTGACACCAGTTCTGGAATTGTATCTAAATATCACGGTTGGCTTGCTTAGCAAGTGAAATGTTAGGCACCATCACAGTCCTGAGGGTGGGAGTTTCAGGTCGTGACAAAGACGTGTACACAAGGTGACGAGTGCGTACACGGGCTTATATATGGTATTTTGACCGGTTTAGGATCTCAGACTCTTTCATGCATTTAATCCGAAATTGAAATATCATGTTAGGTCTTCCATTGTTAAGTTTCTCTTTTATGCTTTACTTGATGTTGTTATTGAAATCCCTTTTTGTTAAACATGCTCTTATATGTCTTATCTCTCTTATTACCATGTTTCCTGCTTTATCATTGGGTTATTCTGAATTGAAGCTGTTGATTATTGAGATATCTTTCCTTTTTAAGTAATTCTCACTCATTTAGTTATCATTGAGATTCTTGCTCGTATAGTGGTTGAGTCATTGACTATATGTTATGGTAACTTTGGTATTGTTGATTTTTGCAAGTTGTGGTATACTGGGACTTGTGGTGCGAGTTGTTATTGTTTTGTAATATTGATTTGCATGTGGCGCTATAAGGATAGGGATTAATGTGCATGCAGCGACATAAGGTGGAATTTATGCGCGTGTTGCTAAAAAGGGGATTATCGTAAGCCACGCAGCGACAAAATGGAGCTAACGTGCGTGTAGCTTTTGGGAAAAATATTTTCAAAAATATCTTAATGTAAGGCTCACGCAGCGGTACAAGGAAAGATTGTGATTCAAATTTAAAATTGTGGATACGAGACGGTACCTCGGTTGTGATTCTATTTGTACATTCTATGTTAAAGAGGCTTGTTGGTTGAACAGTTTTGGTATCTCTTTATCTAACTTACTTGTGTTTGCTTCGTATTGATTTCTTGTTGTTCTTATCATATGTTCACTCCTTGTTGCCTTTATTGTTTAAATTACATTGTTAGCTTACATTATTGAACTACTTTATATAATCCTTTATTTCCTCGTCTTCCATTATTTTATTTTTTGTTGTACCTTGTTTAGTTTCTCTTACCCTAGTAGGTGTCTTGACACGCCATCGTCAGTACCTTACCGTGGTTAGGCTTGATACATATTGGGTACTATTGTGTTGCACTCATACTACACTACTGCACGTTCTTTTGCAGATCCAGGTACTTTAGCTAAGGCTAGGCATTAGTGATTTGACCATACATTTCGGAGACTTCAAGGTATATCGTTTTGGTGCTCGCAGGCCTCAGAGTGACCTTCTGTCCTTACTTCTACTACAGGTTTACTCCTTGTTTAGACAATTTAGAGCATAAGACTCAATTTCACCGATTCAACGAAATTTTGTTACAAATGTATTTTTTGTGAGTTACTATAAGTTTTATCGAATTATCTTATTATCTTAGTTGTTAATTCTGTTAAGCTATCAATAGATGTTAGGCTTACCTAGTCTTACAGATTAGGTGCTATGAGTCATTAGCAAGTTTAGTAGACTCTTGTGGATCCGTATGGAGATGTATGAACTTATCTTCGAGATGCTATATAACTGTTAGGAAAAATCCACTTCTTTAATTCCTCATTATGCGGATTTGTTGATTTCAAAATCTGAGTTTTGTCTTTCTATTTTCTCTATGTTGTTGAGGATACGCACTCCTAGATCCGATGACCAGACACCCCCGCCCCCTGCTACAGCTGCGCGATGCCGGTGCCGGAGTAGAGACCGAGGAGGAACACGTGGTGCAGCCAGAGCACCTGCCCGGCAGGGATTGAGGAGCCACTAGCTGCTCTAGTTGCGGGATAGACACCAAGACGCATGTTGTTTCCCCTAGACTTTAAGAAACCCTGACATAGTTTTTGAGAATGTTCGGCACTTGTAACTACCTGATATGTCGCAGAAACAGGTGGTAGTAAATCATATAGGTTTGGCTTGTTTAATGTGCAAATCCTTCCTTGTGTTTATGCAATCTTATTGTTTTTCTTGCAGTAAATGAGGTATAAGAACCCAAGAGTAGGGAAAAGAATTCAAGAGATAAGAGAAAAAGGGGCAAAAGGTGTCGCAAAGACCACTATGCGATCGCATATGTGCAAATGCGAGTCGCATAGTTGGCATCCTTCATCGCATAACGAAGCAGAGAACTGGGCAAACTTCTTGTCGAAAATGCGACGAGAATGCATATCGCATTTCAGATATGCAAACCACATATCTCGCACAGGCGTCACATAGTGAAACAGAAAAACTAGGCAAACCTTTCGTCAAAAATACGACGAGAAATGCGATCGCATTTCAGAAATGCGAACCGCAGATTTGACAGTAGGATCGCAGAGTGAGGCAGAGTTTGGGTCAAATATTGTGTCAGAAATGCGGCCCAAATGCGGACCGCATATGTGTTCTGCGACCAGAATGCGATCGCATTCTAGCAGCTGGCAACTTATTTTCATTCCGATTTTTAAGCCACTATAAATGGAAACCAACAACCCTAACACGCAAAAACTCACTTATTTTCGACACCATCTCAGAAAACTATCCAAAACACCCTCAAACCCCAACAAATCAACCTCCAAATCACCTTGAAATAGCTCCAAATTCCATGAAAAACACCTCCATGACATAGCTATCAACTCCAAATTATCATCCCAGCCCTTCCTATTTAAACTCACCAAAACCCAGCTGAAAAATCATCAAGGATGGCCCAAATGAACTGGAAATTTACCATGAAACCCTTCTTCAACATCCCAACATCAATTACGAAACCCCCACTCTCTAACCCCAAGAACCTCAGCTCAAATTGCTGCAAAAACCCATCGTGAGCAGTACCAAAAGGGTTCAGACGAATTTGAGGCTCGAAAGCTTGTGGCTTTGGATTGTTGCAGAGATTTGGACTCATTGGGAAATCATGAATTTTGAAAGCGAAGCGAAGTAAGTGGTTGTCCTAATCTTAGTTTGAGGGACTAGAAATTTTGTGCTAATTGTTAAATTTCTTCTTGTTGAGAACAATGTATAGGTATTGTGACGAGTACCTATACATTGGTGTCGAGCCTGACTGTGGGTCATATATTGATAAGTGTTGTGCAATTATTGTTCAAATTGCTAAATATTATCTGTGATTGTTGTTGTAATATAAGTGGGAGCGGGTGGCACGCCTGCCACAAGATATCGTGAAATAAGGGCGGGTGGTACGCCCACCACATGAATTAATCATTATGATTGTTCCTCGTGATTACAGGTTGATGTATCTTTTATTCGGCATAATTTAGATTGTTAGAAGGACTAGTTGAATAAGGACATGTTACAAGTCAAAAAGGGGTTTAGTGTCTAAGTCATGGGTAGTGTCTTAGGAGTTCATTAGGAGTTTAAGGGATCCGGTGTCACAATAGTAGCGTCGTGTCTAGGTTTAATGAATCGATAATTGGGTTAGGAGGTAAATTGTAGAACTTCGGCTGTAATTAATTATTAACATTGATTGAGCTAAATAGGAGTCGAATATGGTTTGGTTATAGCTGATTTCCCCCTGGCCAGGATGATTGTTTGATGTTGTTGATTCCCTAATTGGGAAGTTGTTATGTTGCCTTGTTCCCTTGTCGGGACTTCTTGTGATTGTTGTGACATTGTAAGTGGGAGCGGGTGGCATTCCTGCCACGGGATATTATGAAAGTGGGAGCGGGTGGTACGCCTACCACAGGATATATTGTAAGTGGGAGCGGGTGGCACGCCTGCCACGGGATGTGATGTATGTGGGAGGGGGTGGAACGCCTTCCACAAGAGGTTACTGTAAGTGGGAACGGGTTGCACGCCTACAACAAGAGGTTATGGGAGGTGAAGGTGGCTTGTATCTCATCTCATTGTGTTAAAGGCTAAATTGCAGTTTTTCTCTCTTATTCATTGATGATTCGTTTCGTTTTATTTGTCTGTTATTGCAATGTATGTTTTCTTTCCCCCGTTAAAATTGTTTATGTATTTCTAGTCTTCTGCTGTAGATACATATATGTTTATAACTGAACAGGTTTATCTGGAGTCTGGTCCTAGCCTCGTCACTACCTCGCCAGGGTTAGGCCAGGCACTTACCGGCACATAGGGTCGGTTGTGCTGATACTATGCTCTGCACTCTTTTGTGCAGATCCCAGTGCCACAGGCTTCGGAAAGTAGAAAGCTTCCATCCTTTTGATTATCAGGCGACCCAAGGTAGTACCGCAGACGTTCGCAGATCTTGGTGTCCCCTGTCCATTTCCTATACCTGTTTCTTCCATGTAGTTCGGAAGCAGTATTTTATTATTTCTTTCAAAACCTAGTTTGTAGTACTCTTAGACAGCCTGTGAAACTGTGACACCAGTTCTTGGATAGTTGTGAAAGAGATTTTATTTAAAATATTCTATGTACTTCGCTCGTTAAATAGTGTTGTTTGTTTATGGTTGGTATTAGTTGAATTGATTTCGAATGAAAACGTGGTAAATGATTCGGTTGATTGGCTTGCCTAGCTTTCACTAGTAGGCGCCATCACGACTCCCGAGGGTGGGAAATTCGGGTCGTGACAGGTTGGTATCAGAGCCCTAGGTTTACGTGGGTCTCACAGTTCACAGACAAGCTCAGTAGAGTCTGAGGGATCGGTACGGAGACGTCTGTATTTATCCCCCAGAGGCTGCAGAGTTAGGAAAAGACTCCACTTTTTGTTCATCCTTGTCGTGTGGTTTGCCTCTCAAATACTAATTGAATTCCTACTCTGTTCCTCGCAGATGGCGAGGATGCGCGCTTCCTCTTCTACTGCTCAGCAGCCCGAGCCCCCAGCAACAGCTCCTACCCGGGGCAGAGGGCGAGGCCGAGGTCGTACTAGGGGTCGAGGCAGGGGCAGGGCTCAGCCTCCTGCAGCGGCACCAATGGCAGGACCTCAGATTGATCTTGAAGAAGAGGTTCCAGCCCCAGCAGCTCCGGTGGACCCAGCTCAGGTCCCAGAGGGGTTTATTGCTACCCCAGTTCTTCAGGACGCTCTGGTCCGGTTGGTGGGCCTTATGGAGAATGTTACTCGTGCAGGGTTACTCCCTGCAGCCCCAGCCACTTCTCAAGCTGGAGCAGGGACTCAGACT